>VXAX01002316.1:188656-201231 GCA_013399835.1 Leptocoma aspasia | reverse complement strand
TTTTTTTTTTTTTTTTTTTTTTGAAATGTCCAATCCCACCTTTTCTGATGTACTCACTATTTGCCGACGTGCATGACACAACTTCAAGACCTACAGGTCTTTGCTCGGTCTCTTCCCCTCTCCCCACCACAGTATTGAGACTTGGCATCGCTCTCTTTCCCCTGAGGCTGCATGAGGCTGCACCAGCCTGCTTCCTTCCTGCCACTCGTGCCCCTCTTTTCTTCCTGTGGGGTGACTGCCTTGCTGCGTCCCTTTTAACCATGAGTCCAAGGACACTTTTGGCATTTCCCCTGCCGCACAAACACTGGGTGGTCCCCTCGGGAAGACGGCAGACGCCGGCACCCGGGGGCAATTGACGCTCCTCTGCAAGCGGGGCACGGTTCTCACCGTGGGTTTAGAAACACTGCTGCCGGCCGTGAGCCCCCCTCCGAACCTCCTCAAGAATGACGGCCTTGCGCGCACCGCGCTCCTCCCGCTCCGCGCCCACTCCGCACCGTGCCTGCCCCGTGCGAACGCCTCGCACCGCATCCCGCACCGCGCCCATCTCTCACTGCACACCGCATCCCGCACCGCATCCCGCACCGCGCCCATCTCTCACTGCACACCGCATCCCGCAGCGCATCCCGCACCCCGCCCATCTCTCGGCACACCGCGCCCGCACCGCGCCCTTCCCCACACTGTGCTCTGCACCGCGCCCGCCCCACGCTCCGCATGCCGCCCCAAGCAGGCACCGCGCCAGCCCCGCAGTCGCCCCGGGCTCCGCACTCGCCCCCGCCCCGCGCTCCGCTCCGCGCCCTGCGAGGGCCGGCAGTGCCGCACCGCGCCCGCCAGGGGGCACCCCAGGGCCGAAGCGGTGTCGCCTGCGACGTCAGCGTTAATTCCCCTTCCCTCACTTTATTTCATTCATTTTACTTTATAGCATTTTTATTTTATTACTTGTTTGGGTTTTTTTTAGTAGATTTGTTTAAGTTTCTTTAATAATTTCCTTTTTTTGTTTTACCCGAAGGCAATAAACCCTACATGTGGTGGGTCCAAGAGTGTCCTTGGCAGTGATGCTCTAAGGGGTCACACTTGCTGGCTTGAAAGGAACAGGTAAAACATTAAATGCCCCGCCAAACATTTATAATGGCAAAGGATTTCCCTCTCAGATGTTCAGAGACTCTTTTGCATCCAAACTCAGAGTGGTATTTATTCTTTAGCCTCTGCTCTACTCATTTATTCAGGTTTATTTATAAATAAAAGTATATGGCTCAATAAATGAACCATTATTGAAAATGCCTTTTAGCAATAAGGCATGAATTTGCTGCTATATTCCTTCTGACACAGGAGTAAAAATTTAATGGTAGCACAACGCCTCTCTTACAGTATGATTTCTGCCACTAAAGTAATGGCAAGTGGAATAAGAGACAGGTGGTGGTATCTATAAACTCTGCTAATGGCCCCATCAACATATGTTTAATGTATTTTAAACTATACTTCACATCCTACTGTTGCCAGTACATTTCCTCCAGCACCTCTTCTCAACAAAGAAATTTGCAGAGGAAAGGAAACATTAATAAATCCAAAGCATTTAATTTGAAAGCAGATACAAAGCTTAACACTCTCATAAGGAGGCTTATTTGACAAGTGATCAGCTCATTACAGACCTCAATAATTTTGTTGCTAGCATTAGTGAAAGGCTTTGACAAAGCAAAGGCTTTTTAGATATAGTTATGGCCTTTCTGCTGTGTTTGGTGTTTGATCATGTCATGCAACAGCATTGCCTTCTAATGGATTACAAAAGTTTACCAGTCATGAGACAACCCTGGGTAAATGTTTGTTGGGAGGAAAAAAGGTCAGTCTACAACAACAGGATTCCTCCTGCTTAGTATTTTTAAAATGTATCTTCCTCTATGTACTGCACAGATAGATTTCAGGCTTCAGACACTGCCATTTCACCTCCAGACTTTCAGAGGGCGAGCTTTGGGTAGTGACAACTTGTCTTCCTCCTACTCCTCCTCGTCCCTGTGCCCCAGGCGCTGCCAGAACAGCAGGGCGGTGTCCCCGGCAGTGTCGCCAGGCGCTTTGAGAGCACCGGTAACAGCAATGACAGCACTGATAGCCCGTGTGCCAGCACTTTGTATCCAGAGGCTTGCCAATGAATTTGGAGTGAAATCAGCTGTCTTCAGATCGCAGAGATCCCACAAAGAATGGAAATCTGCAGGAGTGTCTCTTGTGAGTGTGTGAAGTCAAGACTCCAGTCCTTAGGACTGAATTCTGCCTGATTTACTCATGAAATTCCCACTGAAACCAACATTTAATGTGGCATATCCTGAATGTCCATTGTGTGAAACAGCTACCATTGGACAGCCTGGTTTAGTAGCACTGTTATAATCCATGACCAGACACACTTTCTCCCAAAGAGCTGTGTTTCTTGAAACACATCATAACTGCGATGTTGGCATGCTTTTCCTGGGGCTCATTGTCTAGCAATGATGACAGCCAGAATTCCCAGCCGAGTACTGCAGTATTCCCAGCATGCCTCTGATTAGCAGTACCTAAGCTGAAATCACTCAAAATTGCCTATTTTCTTGTATCCTCCTCAGGATACAAGGCCCTTTCCAAAAAGTGGATATTTGGTGTGACGCTGGGACAAAGAAACAGTGTCAGCTGTAAAATGCCAGTGCAGGAGAGATGAGGAGCTCTTAGGTACCAAACCCCAGCTGGACTTTTGGTATCCCAACTCCTATGTATTTTTATCTATGGGGTCTACATAATGCACACCTGTAGGAATCAGCTCCTCACAGAAGACAGCCTCCATCCTGTTGGAGTTCAAGAGCAGACAGAGGAGGTGCTTTCACTTCACAGCTTTTCCCTCAAGGAATCTGTTCAGGAGAGTGTGCTCAAGGTGTACTTTATCTCCTGACAGAGAAGAGTCCTGCTCCCAGAACTGGGCACTGAGCATCAGCCCCTGTGGTTCTGGGTGAGAGCAGTCACTACAGAGCTACTGGCTTAAACAGAATTATCCTGACAGCAGTCATGGCAACAATGTCCAACACGCACTATGGGAAGAGGCTGAGATCAGATACAAACTCATGGGTTCTGCCCCAAGCTAAGATTTTTTTTTTAATTTTTAAAATAAGGCTGTGACCATGCCTTATTTATTTGGATTGATTTCCTCATTACAAGTACCTGCTTAGGGTAAAAAAGGAGAGAAACCTGAGAATTAAAGAAATTAATAGACATTCTCAAGTCCTCTACAATATACTTTAAAGTGCTATTTGCTATTATAACTAATAACAAAACCATTTGTTATCCTATTCTAGGAAAAAATAAAAGCATTTTCTATTCACATATAAAAATAATTCAAGCTGGTTTTGTGTTGTCAGTGCTATGCCACTCACGCTGTGATTTCCACCAGAACATTAGTTTATGGGGCTTTTTTCTATTATTAAAGAGGATTGTTTCCACTCTAATGAAATGAAGCACTTCAACATGCACTTAGTCTTAATTGAAAGTCAATGAATCTACTCATATATGTAAAGTTAACTTCCTAAAAGCTGGACTGGAATATACAGCAACCTGAAGGATCAGGTCCTAGGAATGTTTCCTCTTTCTTTTTAATCATTAAAGAGGATCTTCCCTTAGATACAGCAGTGTGTCCTTTCCGCTCATTTTAGCCAGTGCAGCTCTCTGACTCAAATGCTGTTACTTATGAAGAACCTCAGAGAAACAAATCAGCCACTAGAAACTCTTATTTGACTTTGTAGTTATGATCCCAAACACCCAAAGTTAGACATCATCTTTCAAACCCTGCAATAAAAATTATAAAAGGGGATCACACTTATGAGATGTCCTCCATGTCGTAGTGTCACTTTTGGAGCCCATTTTCCCTCTTGCTTTGCTTTTAGATTTTGCTCAGGGGTCAGTGATAAGAAAAAGTGTTAAAGATGATCTCCCCCTTGTCTGTTTTGGCTTTTACTTTCACAGGTCCGTACCTCTTGTCACCAGCTTGCCCAGTCCCTGATTTACCCACCCAGACAGGGGGTGAGCAGTGCCTCACAGTGCTTCGTGTGCAGCAGGGATGGTGGACACCTCATGCTGTGTCACGATGGAGGCAGATGGGGCTGGATTTTTGGCATATTGCTGAAGTAGAGCCAGGCTTCCTCTGACTCTCCCGGCTCCATGTTTGACTGGGTGTTTATAAGGGACACAGGCCAACAGAGGGAGGGTTTGTCTGTCTTAAAGACCATACAGCATATGTACACACTGGGCTAAGACCAGCACTAAGGCTCTCAGCTGCAAGAGCACAGCTTAGCAAGATTTCCTTACAACTTGCTCTGTAGAGCTGCTGCTTTCCCTGCGTGTGAAAGATCAAGTCTGGGCTATTTGAGGTCATCCCCAGCTTTTTCTTTCCCTGTGCCTTCCCATGTCTTGTTATTTTTTTTTTCTATAATACATATATACAAAACTTATTTCACTGAATTTTATTTTCATTTTATGTATAAATACTTGTTAATCTTTTTTACCTCTGTATTCATTCCTGACAAGGTGCTAATAATTTTCTTAGGTACCCTTTGAAATACTGGACTTTACATACAACCCTGCTGAGCCTCTGTGAGCAGTATAGTATTGCAGTTTATTTCCTTTGGGTTGTTTGTGGCTCTCTCGGAGCTACCCATTGATACTGAGGCAGAGATGGTTAACAAATACAGGCTGGGAAAATCAGTTGATCTTCCGTTTGCTGAAGGCCTGATGGAGAGCTGTACTGCAGTAGCTAATGCAAAGTTCTGGTTAAATATTGTCCTACCGTTTGCACTATACCGTCTGTTGTTTTTACACTAGGGGCTTAGCAGAGGTTGGAGGCAGTATTGACTTTGTAATTAAACTATTTTAACTTCAGGATTTTGTAATCACCGCACTTAAACCATCTGTTATGGTACATGGCAATTTCCCCACCCCCCACCTCCACTCCTCCCCTCTGGCTAAAAAACACCATCATGCTTTTAATTGCAAAGCCCCCTTAGGATGGGGATAGAAGGGGAAAATTAGGGTATTTTCCTTTTTCTAAGACAACTTGCAAAAGTACGCAGAATTTGCTCTTCTTGAGAGAGGAGGTGCACGTAGGACTCCCACTCCTGGCTCCTCCTGTCCCAGGAGCAAAGCCGAGGGCTCCGGAGTGGGCACCTCTCTTTTCTGACTGAATTCTCAGCCCTTGCCAGAAACTTCCACTGGGAGAAGTAAGAAAAGGGGATGGAGCCCCAGGTCAACCAGGGCAGAGCCTGGCAAGAGAGGTTGCTACTGTGGAGAACCACCGACCTCTTTGTGCTTAGGGAAAGAAAAAGGTGGAAAGGGTTAAGGCAGAAGAGGGAGAAACAGATTTAGAGAAGCCATTTGTGTCTATTGGCCTATCTGAGTATGTCCCCTGCTGACCAGGGAATCCAACACCTTGTAGCTGAAGTTCTCAATGCTGCTCAAACAGTGGCACAGTATAATTTTGCACATATCCCTCAGAATTTGCCTACTCCTGCAAGTAGCATTAATTAGTATGGAGTAAGCCATAGCAAATTGTTCCAGAGGTAAAATGATCTGGCATTCCCATCAAAATGAGCATCAGCACTTGGCAACCCTGAATTCTGGGCCTTCACCAGTGTAACTAAGTCACTGCAAAGATGGTTTTAGTTGAAATAGTTATGACAGTAATAATGATAGATATTAAAACCTGGGCTATATTTCTCTGTCTTTGTAAAGCAATTACCTTTCTCCAGCAGTGTGGGATTCTTTTGTTTTGTTTCCATTAGTTGTTTTGGTCTGCAGTTTCAGCAGATCCAAATGCATGCTGAATGTGTGCTGAGATGAAGTAGGGCTTTTGCTGGATTCCTGCTTCTTGCTTCGCTGCTCTGAATTTAAATCACTAGCTCAGGCATTTCTGTGGACCCCTTGGTTAAGTATGTCTCTTAGTTTTGTTTAATCTTGCCCCAGTTTTGTGTATTCACCTGCATTCTGTTCCTGGCAGTCAGCTTGGCAGAGCTCTTTTGACCAACATGTGAGAGAGACAAATGCAGTCTCACATCTTGTCACATAAACCTGAGTTATTGAAAAAAGAAGAGACAGAGAATTGTCAGGGAATCTTCCCAGCTGTATTCATCAAAATTCACTTTTTTTTTCTCTTGTTCTAATTTGCCAAAGAATAATTTTCTTTCAGGATAGATCAAAATGGTAAATCAGACAGCAAATATTCAATATACCTAAATCTCTGATCCAAATGTTCTCCCACATATCATGTCCATCACACAGGCTGCATGGACCTGTGCTTTGATCTCAGCCTAATTTTGGCACTACAGCTTTTGAAGCTCTTCTTGAGGGACAGTAGATAAAGCAGAGCTTGAGAGAGGCAGATTTTGCTGTTTAAGTAGTGTCAGGACTCCAGGACTCCTGAAGCTGGTAGAGGGCTGGCCACCCTTTGGTGCGTCTCAAACTGCCTGTCCCACTGACTCGCTTCATGAACCTCTCACAGGGAAATTACTAATTCACCAAAATTCCCGAAGGCTGACAGAAGACTGGTCAATGCAGTGTGATTGTAGGTAGCTGAGAAATTCCATTTATTTCAACCCCATCTGACAGCAGTAAACATTGTTATCAATTACACCGGGTTTCACTAATTTTAATCCCACTGTAACTATTTCTTTTACTAAACCAAGACCTTTGTGTCGTGCTGTAGTTGGGGAAAAGTGTAGCATTTGACCCAGTGCTGCTGTAGGACAGTGACATGAAGTGAGAGCAGTGCCCACCCCCACCCATCCCCACCCTGTGAGTTATGTTTTTATCTCCATGCATCGCTCTCCAGCATGCACTTTCCTGGTAAAGCCATTTCATTAATGCCAGCCAGCAGGAACTGCTGAGTGTGCAACACTTCAGAAGAACTGTTTGCTTACTTGAGAAACTGAATGCAGATTTGGAAGCTTTGCCTTACCTTTAGAATTGTCAAGAAGATGAAAGAACAGAGGATAGCATTTTCAAACATGAGACCAGCAGTCTCAGGGGGGCTTTAGCAGCCTCAGGGGGGCTTTACATGTTTTCATGTGGTTTTCTGCTTAGCACTGCAAGGGTGAAGATCAGTTTCTTTAAAGGTAGATAAATTTTGCTATAGAAGCAAGATATCTATAAATTAGATGTCTGGATATTTTCAGAAGATATTTTCTATTACTCACAGGATTAAAGACTGAATTCCTCATACGTATTGAAAGCTCTCTGCACCCATCAGTGTTAACAAAGCTGAACTGCAAATGCCACTCAAAAATGCCCAAATACTTGTTAGCTTATCTCTCTGCTCACCTCTCAGCATACCCACAAGGACATACAGCACATAGCCAGATGTTGATTAAACACATCTTTTCCACTGCACACTGTCTGAAACATCTGGTTTCATCCTAGAGGTTGTGTGATGTCCAGTCCAGTCTGGTCTGCCATGCGACCAGCATTTCTTGGAGATCAGAATTAGCTCTTAATTTGCATTGTTGCAGGGCTGCAGCCAGCCTGGGGCTGGGGCTCACTGAGTAGTCCAAGCAGGTGGACAAACATCTCACCCTGACATTGCAGAGTCCAGTGAGACTTTCCAGGGTCATGGAAAGCCAGCCATGAAGGGGCTTAAAGCTTGTCATGCACTAACTGCATGAAAATTACATGACCTCTTGCCAACCAGACATCTCAGTCTCAGTGAGGCATTTAAGATTCCCACAGGACACATGGAGAGGCTCATGGAAATCATGTGAACCACAATTCTAAGGATCTCTAAGAGCAGCAAGGGCTAAGGAGAGGGATTTGCTAAGCAAAAGCATTCATTCCCTAGGGACAGCACGTGCCAAACACTATTTTGCCTGGAGATGGATGAGAAAGGGACAAAGTTTTAGGCCTAAATAGTAGAGTTTTGCTTGCATCTGAGTTGTTCTGAGGGGAATATCACTTATCAGTGAAAGATCATGTCTTGACTGCTGGCAGAAGTAGTGTGAACCTCATTCCCAGCTCTTTGGATGGAGCAGGAGATCTGGGAGGCTCCTCTGAAAGACTGTGAAGCGATGGAGATCACATTAATGATCTAGAGTAGATGTGGACCATGCAGTGAACAAAATATTGCTTTTTTCACTGTTTTTCTGCAAAGGGAACAGCTTTGCTGAAAGGCTGAAGCCTGAACATACTGTACAGGATTGACTGTACAGTCAGGAGAGGAGGAAAACCAAGCTGACTACATAGATATGCTTTTAGTTTCTTCTGATAGCACCATTCCATGTGCTATCATGGAATGCACATGCACATGTAAACTTTGGAGCAGGATCAGAGATCTGATTTTCTTCCAAATGAGCAAATACCATGGTCAACTGGAATA
Organism: Leptocoma aspasia; assembly: GCA_013399835.1. Taxonomy (NCBI): domain Eukaryota; kingdom Metazoa; phylum Chordata; class Aves; order Passeriformes; family Nectariniidae; genus Leptocoma; species Leptocoma aspasia. The sequence continues at coordinate 192,869 of VXAX01002316.1, read as the reverse complement.
GCTCAATATCAATATAGCTTAGTTGTATTTATTTATTTAAGTGAGGTGTTATCTCCCCAGTGCAATGGACTGAGTCCATTTCAGTTTCATCCTCAACATTTAACTCTTTTAAAAATTAATTTCCCAATAATTTTCCACATCTTTTCCTCAGAATGAAATTCATTTTTCAATTATAGAAGAAACTTAATAGCATGAAACTTTTTATATTCTCTTCAAAAATTCCTTAGACATTGCCCATACTATCAATCATACAATCACAAGTATTTTGGTAGTTTCAGAAGTGGAACTGAAGGAGAACTGTTACAGCCAGGGCACTGAAAGTGTTTCATCAGATCTTTCTCAGGAGCCAGAAGTTGAATAACTGCTATCTGAAGCATGCCTGGAGATTGTCCATGTGACCTTTAAAATGCAAGTGCTCACCAAGAACTGAAAGTTGGGGACTGTCAGAAAATCACAGCTGTTGTGGATTGGGTGTGGAGGAGCACAGATCCAGTAAGTCAGTCACTGGATGGCACACCTACATGAGAAAAAACATTTAGAGACAAGGGAATGATGCTGTCAGAGGATTAGATACATCTGGCCTAGTGTTTGAAGGTTGATCATACTTTGAAGATGAAGCTTGATAAAAACCATAATAGAAAGAGAGGAAGGCCTATTACCGTATTACACACAGTTGGTATTTTTACTGTAATGGAGATTTTAAAAAACATGTCATTTTAGTTAAACTTAGAGTGATCTCTACGTATTTTGATGCAAAACAGGTGATTAATCAATAAAGTCTGAACAAAACTGAATTATCTGGGAAAATTAAACTGGGCAGAAATCAAAAAGGCATATAGTACTCTAAATGTACAATTTCACTGTATGTCTCTTTTTACTGTAGCAACCAGGGCACAAGGGCAGTATGAACATGTGGTTCTTTATTTGACCAGGGATAATCATCAACTAAGCCAAAAGGAAGGGAAGTAGATTTTCCTAGTTCAGCTGCTAATATAATCTTTTACATGTTCCCAGTTGTGTAACCACTGCTCTGTGCAGCATTGTAACATGCAGCCATTGTTAAATAGGAAAAAACTGTGCAAATAGCAAAGAATCCAAATGTAGAGAAATGGCATTTGATGTCACTCTCATTATGCAATGGGCACAATATTCCAGATCCCAGCCCTGCTTTCCTCCTGTTTTGCCTGCTTAGGCCTTCATTGGCATAAGGCCTCAGGTCCTTATAAGAAGGGATTCTGCTGAGACTTGTAGTTGCTGCAAATGTCTGGTGACCATGGAAGGAGCATAGTTTGTGGTAGGACCTGATCTCCTGCTTTGCTGATCTTTCACATCCCAGTAGTGTTGGTTATTTGAGGTCTAATCATTAATAATATTGCAGCATCTCTCTTGAGGTACAGGTCCTACAGGCCTTCCATTAAAGATATCATTCTCGTCTTAGGCTGTGAAAGATGCATCTCCTTTCCATCAAAGAAGTTTCAGCTAATGACTACTTAGACATCCATTGATCCTGCATTACACAATTGCTGACCTAGTCCTAGACTTTCACTTCAACCCTTATCTAGAACTAATGACTCTTATTATTGTCAATAATAACCATAAATCCTTGAAGGTCTTAAATCCATAGCTAGTTCAGATTCATTGCTTCATGTTGGCCTGAACCCCAGTCATAACTTCAGATTTCACAATGCCAGCCTCAGAAGTATGATTGATAATGTGATCTCCATCACCTAAAACTCCAAATCAGAATCACTTGTTTCTTCTAAATCTGGCTTTATCCTAAACAGCTTATCTTCTATCATTTCCAAATGTAAATTTCAAATCAGTTCTAAGTCTAGTCTTAAGGCTAGACCTTGAAAGAATTATAGCTAGATCATCTGGTCTGGCAGTAAGCTTTGTGTAAGCTCAACAGCCCCTGCTAAACATGCAGAAACACACAGAAATACCTCACTTTTACCTGTTCTAAGTCAATTATAATTATGGTTCTGAGTACAATAGTAATCCATACTGTACTCTCTCCATTCTGTTTTTTATTTCTAGAATTAAGCATAGTTTGTGGGTCCCTCTAAGCAACAGCATTAAGTCAAGCTTGATGGCCACTTCTAAATCGAACAATATCTTGTGGTCTCAGCTCCATCCAACCTCTGAAGTTAACCCTCATGCCAAAGGTAAATCAGATTTAAGCTCCATCCTGAGTACATCACTAGGAAGAAAGCATCCATGCTTTCAGTTCAAGAATTAACTATATTAAGTTAAGCAAGAATTAACTATATTAAGTTCAAGAATTAACTATATTAAGTTAAGCACACTACGCAAACCCTTATGGCAAAACACACAAGCCAAGCTCAGACATTATGCAGGCTCATCTACATTGTAGCCTGAATCCAAGCCCATAAACCCAGTCATAGCTATTCCCAAATCCTACAAACAGAGTTCATCATAAAAACTAAACCTACAACCTGTTTCAGACAGGCAATTCAGCATAGCTTTACTAGCCCTTATTTACAACAGTCCTAAGGCCCATACCAACCAGCCCATCCTTGCCCACACTACACCCCTTGGCTAATATCAAATTTAATCCAAACTTTAAAGTTAGGTTAGTGATTCCAGTTAAACCATAGCCCAAAACTATTCATACAAAAGATTGCTACTTATAACCTGGAGCATATCAAACCTAAAACTAATTCTAATCTATCCTCAATTTCCAAAAGCAGGTTCAGCCTCCTGAATTATGCTGATCTAATCACTAGCAGGCAGCCTCAACTGTTATAAGTTTAGCTTGATGGCCAGTTTTACTTTTAGCACAGTAATGGTGTGGGACCTCCAGCCTGCAGCAGTACACCTCTGTCCACAGGTATGGCATTAATGACCTGTACTGTTCCTTTAGTGTCAAATATCTGCTTTTCTAAGACTGATAACAACTCTACAGGTTTCCTCCAAGTGCTCTAAGGGTGGGGATTTTTTTGTACCACTGTTTCTTGCTCCATAAGCCTAAAGCCCACTCAGTCCTGACCCCATACAGAGGGAAAAAATACTGTGCTGCATCATACAAAACATCTGTTCCGACTCCTGTGTATCTGTGACCTTCTAATAGTCTGCACCGGGTATGAGATTCTGCTAAATGGCTCTGCACCGAAGACTCCCTTCCTCTCAGTGACCAACAATCACTTATATACAAGATGGAGACAGGATGCTGATCTGACCAGTGATTTGGCATGTGGTATCACAGAACAATACACAGGTTTACTTTTCACAAATTTTTTCACTGTGCTTTCACTACACATTTAAAGGTAAAAGCCAGCTTTCTCGCTAATTTTGAGTTTGGAGCAATATTCCCATGGTCCTAATTACCTTCAGGGTCAAAGAACTGCACCCCTCTTCCAGCATAAATTCTGCACAGCTAGGCATGGGCTCATGGCACACAAGACAATTGGCTCTTCTCCAATATTTCTTCATCTTGGTTGATATAATTCGTATTCAAATCACTTTTACTTTAGAAGTGGAAGCAAATTTGACTCCCTCATAAAACTCTTTTGCCTTTCCTAGCACTAGTTCAGAGTAATTGATACTGACAAATAGATAAAAATAACTTAATTTTTCATGTTTCTTTCTCAGAAAAAAAGGCTTTGTTTTTTCCTTTAGGCAAGATTCATTTGACACTGATTGTACTCAATAAGTACAACTTTTATCAGAGATTTCCAGGCATGTATATTTTAAAACAAATGTATTAAAGCATCCACAGATATGCAACTGAATTGAATACAAAATCACCAAATAGCAACTCCATTAATTCTTCATATAATTTACTGTAATGCTGTTACAACACCAAAGATAAGAATCTTCCCATGAGCTATTCAACAAAAAACTGAGAGTTATTTCATTTTATACAGACAAAACATACTGAATTCATCAAACCATTTATTTGATTGAACTAATGGGTCATAAAATGGAAATTTCTCATTTGATTTTGCTAGTTACAATTATGATGGGTTTGTTTTGTTCTGCAGCACTATGAGAGAATTCTCTCAACTGGCTGTTTGAATATTAGAATTTTTATTGCTCTTTGCTCTTGAAAATGAACTGCAACTTCCAACAGTGTGATACTTCATGCTACTTTGTGTTCTTCAGCCTTCTGGAGAATCTGCACATTTAATGGCATACGATCATATCTTATCTCAGATAATGTGCAGATACAGCAATTTATGGGGGGGGGGGG
>VXAX01002316.1:153676-180356 GCA_013399835.1 Leptocoma aspasia | reverse complement strand
TTCCATACAAAGAGGGAATAGAAATTTGTCTCTGTATTTTAATTTAATGTGTATAATACTGGTCAGAATTTATTTCACAGAGTGGTATGTTACTGTCATGATGATCAAAGTGATGCTTTTAATACTGCTCATTTCATACAGTCACTTTGCTCTGGCAGTGATTTGTTCGTGGTAACATACGCTGTTACTTTCTCAAACAGCAAGCAGAAAGGAGCTGTTGTGTTAGTTTGACAGTAGCCACACTTTAGGATGAACAAAAGGCAAACAGCAGTGGGAGGATTACATGTTCTGTAAATTATTAGCTTCTGCTCAAGTTGACCTAGCTTCATATCAAAACTTGTTGGTACTTCTTCCCTTAAGTACAGGAAAACAATGCTAGGAACCATTCCCATTAGCTTTAATAATATTACCATATTACATGTGATATTACCATATCACATAGTAGATGCTGAATGGAAAATTGCTTCACCTTTTCTGCCTGACTTGCTTATCAGGAATTGTCTTCTAAAATTTTGGAATGAAATTTAGACCATAAACACTCCACTCTAAAACAAATTGAGATTACTCTGCTTCAATGGGGATTTTTTCTTGCCTAGGGAGATTTCTGTGTATGTGAGAACTTGCTTTGGCTCTGCTGCCCTAAGTAATCCAAAGCTCCTCACTGTGCTGCTCACATGTCAGCACTTGTTAGGAAACTACTTTAAGAAGATCACTGCCTCCATTGAAATTTGGGAAAACAGGCTAAGAAAGAAAAAAAGGCATGACTATGGTTTTCCTGTAAGTGGCGGCCTCTCTTCTGCCAGCCAGTTGATGCTAACTATACTGTCTCATCCTTTTGCATCCATTCATATCAAGATCCTACCTAAAATGATGAATAAGGTACTGCATTTTCAGATTTAACAAAAGTCTCATGAGAAGACCAGTGTTCAGCTATTAGCCAACAAGATGTCATATTTTATTCTACTAGTTTACAGTAATTAGAGTCACAAATTGGATTTGTGACAAATCTTTTACTTAGCTATAAGTCAAAATGCTTTCTTTTGTTCTGAGCTGTAGTTTATTAATCCCTACATAACTACATGCATGTAAAATACTTGTGATGAGAATGCATCTTGGTAATTGGAGGTGGAAAGGGGAATCCCATCAAAACCATCAATTATTGTGTTAAGCACCTTACAAAGCTACAAAACTATATATTCCATCCTGAAATGTAGAAATCCTTCAGGAGGCTAGCTACTTCTGAATCCACCTCCTGCAGTAACTTATACCACACAGTACCAGCTAAATGACATGAAGAGAGAATTGCTTCTGTAAGAAACAACTTCTGCTCACCTTATTCAGAGCAATCCCCCTGCAGTTCTGCAGGCACACATAAGGTTGGAAGATTTCTGTCATGTACAGTTTGTGCAAGTGCTGACTTCAGTGTTTTAGCTATAATACTTAGTTTGTCACACACATAAGACCACTCAGCATGATTAATTTGAACTAGTATCACTGGAATCTTTGGCACCAAATTACAAACTTCTCTGTCACAGTAAAGGAGATAGGAGCAGAGATTAAAATTCCTTGTGGAAAATCAGTGGGACTGCATAAGGAGTTAGGGGAGTAGGATTTGGTCTGGAGTCAGGCAGAACATTTGAAAGGTACCTTGATAACCCTTTGCTCAACCACAGTATCCAACCATTCAATAAATGATTCCACAGTGGCATTCTTCTTTAGAAGGTCCTTCAGTTCTTGGAACACTGTAATAGAGTCATCTACCATGTAAAAAGGAGAACATATCATTGCACCCTATTCTGAACATGAGAAAAAGCCACTCACCAGCCATATGACAATATTGTAGCGTGGAAAGGAAAATCAAAGAATTAGAGCAGTGAAGAAATAAGTAATTCCCCAGCAAAGCAAGCACACACACATCCATCACACACATATCTTCTAATTACTTAAGCATTACAATGATACAGGTTATAAGACAATGAAGTTTTATAAGAAAATAAAAGCAAAAGAAGATTATTGTATTTTCCATTCCTTTGTTGATTCACTCTTGAAAACCTTTCTAATACTACATTTGCTAATAAAGCTTTCTCTGTAATATGGCAGATTTGCAGTGTCTTATGTTTCCTTCATATTTTACAAGTTTCTCACAGTAGGATATAAAGTTAATTTCTTCAATTCCCATTTTCAAAAAAGTGCCTGAAGGACCAGTTATTTCTCTTCTTCTTTTCTTTTTTAACCAGTGTGAAAGAAGACAGAATAAAATAAAAAAATAACTACACAAAAAAGTAGGAAAGGGGCAACTCAAATGAAAATGTGAATAGGATTGTGAATCATTAAAGAGAACAAACTTTCATAATCAAGTAATTAATAAACTTTCATAACCAATATTTACAGGACAACACACTGCTATTCCTTTCAGCTCTTGAAACTCTGCTCAACATGAGTCCTATGACAAAGTTCTCTTTTTAATAGAGAAAATGGCCATATCTATTTTTCAACAATGTATATGAAAATTAACTACCTCAAAATTTGTACTACACTCTATTTTGTGTATGAAAATAGCTGTTACACTAAACAGAAAATTACATATATTTTTAAAGCTCAACTTTTGGAAGAAAATACGATTAATTTTTTAAAAAAGTCAACTAATTCAAATATCCATTACATTAAGCCATAGGGAAATTGAATTTCGGACAAACCTTTCAAGAACTTATCTGTGCAATATCCCCATATAATTAAGACCAAGTTTCAAAAGAGGTTTGCAACTCACATGTAAATGAATTTTTCAGCAACCATTTAAAGTCATCTAGCTAGGATGACTTTCCAGCACAAGCTTCTGTTCTTGTAGGACATGCTAGGGCAACCAATTGATTTTCTTAACTTACTGAAGCTTATGGTGAACTAGATTATAGAATGCAGAGTCTATGAGTGCTCTGTCTCAGTCAGTCCAAGTAGACTGGTGTGGCATGGAACAAAATAATGCACTTTTAATGGTAAAAATATGTCACCATGGACTTACATTCACTGTAAACTTCCCCATCAGAGTCTGTGCTGCCTGAAACTGCAAGGAGGGCCTGAGAACCAATACTATTCAAATCAACTTTTTCAATATCCGACACCATGGAATTCACCACATGCTGGTCAAAAAGAGCTGGCCGAGCAATCTGCAAGAGAAAGCAAGGTAAAATGCTGAGACCCTGTTGTGGTTTTGGCCCAGCTGGCAGCTAAGCACCACACAGCCACTCAGTCACTCCCTACTCTGCCAAGGGATAGGGGAGAGAACTAGTAAGTAGGGGAAGAGTAAAAGTAAGAAAACTTGTTGGTTAGGTTAAAGACAGTTTAATATTTTTTAAAAGAAATAATAAAAATAACAAGAACAACAATAATTTAAAAGTTTAAAAGAAACACCAAAAAACAACAATTAAAACAATTGCTCACCACCAACTGACCAGTGCCCAGCCAGGTCCCTGAGCAGTGGTCCCCTGCCAAACTTCTTCCCCCTAGTTTTATTGTTGATCTGTGGTAANCAGCTAAGCACCACACAGCCACTCAGTCACTCCCTACTCTGCCAAGGGATAGGGGAGAGAACTAGTAAGTAGGGGAAGAGTAAAAGTAAGAAAACTTGTTGGTTAGGTTAAAGACAGTTTAATATTTTTTAAAAGAAATAATAAAAATAACAAGAACAACAATAATTTAAAAGTTTAAAAGAAACACCAAAAAACAACAATTAAAACAATTGCTCACCACCAACTGACCAGTGCCCAGCCAGGTCCCTGAGCAGTGGTCCCCTGCCAAACTTCTTCCCCCTAGTTTTATTGTTGATCTGTGGTAAGGAATATCCCTGTGATCAGCTGGGGCCAGCTGTCCCAGCTATGTCCCCTGCCAAATTTTTGCGCACCTCCAACTTACTTGCTGGCACTGTGATGTAAGAAGCAAAAAAGACCTTGGTGTGTGTAAACACTGCTCAGCAGTAACTAAAATAGCCCTGAATTATCAATAGTTTCCAGTACAAATCCAAAATATAGACCCATACTCTGACGGACAAAATTAACTCTATCCCAGACAAAACCAGTACAGGCCCACACCTGGGGATCACCCAAAAAACTGCTCAGAGAATAATCTTATTATGTTTAATTTTATTGTCATGGCTGGTTTACAGATCAGATGTGATAATGTTTCCCTTTCATTAGACTCCTGATGCTCTTCTAATGTGCCTTCCTATCAGATTATCTTCACAAAATCACTCATATGCTGCTTTTGAATTTATGAAAGAGAAAGCCAAGTCAAGATGAATCTGTGGTATGTCTACAGTTATTCATGAGGACTACCACCTCAAAGACCAAGACGCTAGCACGGAAGGAAGTTCCTCAAAAGGCACTGTATCCTTTTGGATAATCTACAAAACCATCACATGGAGGTGACTCCTAATTGCAGATACCTGTATCCTGACAACATAGCCTTGGAGTCTCCAACTACCTCATTTCTTCTTTCCACTCAAAACTCAAATAGAAATAAAACAACATGGACAAGGCAGTGAATCTTTGCTAGGCAAGAAGGATCAGCTGACATTTTCCAAATTGGTATTAAACAAAATACACATATATTCCACTTGATTGTTTTATTGAAAAAAGTTCCTGTGATGGCAGTTCATTATAATCATGGTCTTTACTCTCTTTTCTGGTACAAAAGTTTGAAGTTCTGGTCAGATCTATTTATGATCACTTTCTAATTTCATGGTTAAAACTACAAGATTTAAGTCTTTCATGGCTGAAGGTCAAACTTGAAAAAATAATGCATTGTATCTCATAGCCAGAAAGGTACAATGAATACAACTGACACATTTTTGAATGTACAAGCTTATTCTGTTTACCTGTGCTAGGTGTAGAAATGACGTCTGTCGTTTCAGGGAGGAAACAAACCTTCGTGCAATAGGCAACTTCTTTTCTATCAGGCTTTCCGGAAGATTTTCCAAAGAGGAAGCAACCCACTGTTCCCAGTTCTTTGCAAAACTTCTTATATCTGCCAGTAAACTATAAGAGAAACAAAAAGTGATTTAGAGAATCACCAATAAAAATTGTCTGGCATTAGTTTAAATAATTGGGCTTCAAGTTATGGCTAACAGACTTCTGAACATATCTGGAAATTCCTCCTCAGGTTACCAAAATAAACAGGAAAAGACCAATCATTGATCTATATATTGAGTACATATTGATACATACCTCCTCTGGGAAAAATTGTGGGCCAATTGGGACACTAAAATGCTATCTAATATTTTAAGGCTGTTCTATAGCTGCCCTCAGAGCTGACACTATTTTTCCATACATATTCTACTGTTTTAAAAATGAGCATAAATACTGTGAGGAAATTTCTGTAGAATATATAATTACTGGTATTTATCTGGAATATACCTAAAAATCAGAATGTACCATGATTATTTTCAAATACCTACCTTTCTGGCATTTCTTGCATTGTTGCAGGGATGAGTACATCTGTAAGAACCTTCAAAAAGTTAACAGAAAATGACATCATGCTTCCACTGGCCATTTATCATTGATTCACGTCTGTCTTGTCTACTTAGATGGCAAAGTGATAAGTACAGAAAATTTACACAGAATATAGTCATTAAACCTACTGTCCAGATATTTATATGCCTGGATTTTTCCAATCACTATTAGACAAGAACACGTGAGATATTTATATACTTAGATTATCACCCATTGTATATCTTCATAGCAGTAAAATGAGAAAAAAACCCAAAGACATGCTATCCCCCATGTCTTAGAGTAGGGAAATCAGTAGAAGCGAGATGCATAAACACTTTGTCTCTTCCAGCATCACCAAGTCTCTGTAAAGCAGATACTCAAGCATCTCCCAAGTCCTTGAATGACGTTGACTCTTCTTTTTACCAAACTGGACATGGCACCGCAGGCATTCAGAGTTTAGCCATAGAGTTCCCTGTAGCTAAGTGTGGTGTGGAACAGTTTTGGCAAAAAACTGTGCCATCTGGCATGCCCCCTAGGGAATGTTACTGTGGAGGACAAGGTTGTTAGACAATATTCCAGAAATCTCCTTTCTCTGTTAATGTAAATAGTTTGATTACAATCCAAGGTAATTCCTTCTTCCTTCTGTCAGTTGTGCTGTCAAGAATATCTAACATGATTATAGATAAGAAATAGTGAGAGACAAAAAAGAGGCACAATAGCAAATTTATGAACTTTTGAGAAATTTGGTCTTATTCAATTTATAATTTAATGCTCCTCTAGTATTTCTTCTTCTGTCACATTAAATCTATCATAAATGAAGTTAATATTGAATCTATTGAGACAACACATTTAGAGCAGGAAAAACCTCATAAACTCAAGGTACTATAGCCTCTACAAGTAAATGAGGCTTAATGACCCATCTCCTGGTTAGTAATTATGATTCTTGATGCTAATTACCTTTGCTTTACTATGCTAACTAAAACACTTCTTACTTTACAGCTTTATATGCTTCTAAGAAATACATATTTTTATCTTTTCTGGATTCCCCCCCCCGTATTTTTGTACAGTAAAGAAAGACAGATTACAATAAAAAATCAGAGCTAAAAAGGTTCGAGTGTTTTGCTTTGACTGGTTGGTGTTTACTATTAAGCCAATAGTTATTTCTCCTCATCAATATGTGAAGTGAAATCTCTTAGAGAGGCACTTTACATGAGAATCCTTTTTTATTTCTATGGCATGTCCTATCAGAGCACTTTGCATCTACTTTGCATCTTAAAGTACTTTGCCTCTACTAAATAATCATCTGATCTGACTTTCCAAATGAAAAACTCAGGAAATTTTGGTGGCATGATTTTATTTTTTCCCCACCACCCTATATCTTATTCCTGACCCTGCAACACTCCTAAGGGTCACTTAGTTTCAACTATTTATGTGGTCATGCCATGAGTTAGATCAAAGAACTCATATGGTAAAAAGCTCCGCAAAACAAGCATTCCTTAATTTTTTTTTTAAACCCAGACGTGTTTAGAGTGTAGCAGTTTTGCTGGTAAATCTAGCAGCAAGGGAACAGAAATTAAAGGCAGCTGGCAGGAGGGGCAAGAATGTCTTAACCCAGTATTGTTCCAGCTTGGTAACACGAAACCAATGGTCTGACATAATCTGTGAGCAGCAGACTGGCATGTAGAATCACCTTACAGATTTGCCACCTCTTTTATGGTACAAACTGCAATAATCTTTTCAGTGAAAACAAGGCTTCAGGATGCAGATTCCTTTGAAAACAGACCTTTCTGACTTTCTGAGCTGCTTCTCTAACTATGTATGAAAACAAGGCTTCAGTTTTCATCCAGGATTACCTTAGTCAGCCTTGTCAGTGAGCACATGAGCACTTCTTTTAGCTACATTCAAGCAAGCAGGTCAGGGTTTCACTGTTATTGTGCTGCCCATGGTCACACGTCAGGTGTTCAGCTGAGCTGAGACTGGAGTTCAGCTCTTATAGGTGCCCATTTCATTCCTTGATTTCAACTGCTTCCTTGCTGATTTACAGCAGAAAGCAGTCATGTCATCCTGTCATTCTATCTTTTCACAGACACAGAGACTGTACTGTGGGTGAGATTATTCATGTAGCTAAATGTTTAACTTACCTTATACAGTATTGAGTCACAGACACAGAAAATGTCAATGATGATGGGATTTTCAAGCAAAGGAAGAAGATGATCAGGCATTCCTTGCCAAAAATGTAATAAGAAATGCTGGATCTAAAGGAATAGGAACCAGATTCATAGACATAAATCATGCTTTCTTGGCTTCCCATGCATATGTACCAAGAGTGTGTGTTCAAACAACCTTACCTCTTCAAAGTTCCCATTAATTGCATTGTCAAGGACACACTGACAGTGTGTTTTGTACATCATGATAAGAGTATCTACCTGTTTTGGAAGAAAGAAATATTAAACAGAGTTTCTTAAATCTTTCCTTTACTGCTATGGTGATCAAAGTTTCTGCTTTGTGTAGCTAGTATTTAAACACAGAATATAAACTGTATTGCAAGGCATATTTACAAATAGGCAGCCCGTATATCCAGAAGTGATGAGGATGCCACTCATCTCTAGTTTTATCAACAGCTCTATGTCATTATTATTCAAGCATTATTTAAGTCATTATTTAAGTCAAGCAATGATGTTGTGGTCAGACATTTAGCATCTGAACCTGTATACACTGTGAAAATGTGGATAATAAAGTAAGGCAATAGCTAGATTAGTCAGTCAGATGGTAAAGTAAATTCACCTTTCTGAAGCTAAGATTAATCCCAAAGAGCAGTGCAAGTTAATCATTAGGCTACTATAGGCGTCTATGAGTGTTCTGAAACATCATCCAGTTGGACAAATGAGAAAATAGCTGCCAGTCATTTGGTCAAAGTTTAATCACTGCCTCACATGAACTCAACTTTTAAAAGCAGAACTCCCTTTCATCTCATCGGGCTACTTTATCTGAATGGAGTGTTCCCTTATTAAAAAAAAAAAAAAGTAGTAATTTTTTAAAACTGTAGCGAATTATAAGATAAGAAATATGCAAACTCATTTAAAGAAGGAAAAGGGCTAGCAAAATCATTGTTATGGTCCTGAATCACAGAAGTTTTGTTACAGTTTATAAACTTCTCCAGCAAACCACTATCAGATTTCAAATGAACTTGGTGCCATCTTACTGCAATAGGCTCAGGATGCAGATTCCTTTGAAAACAGACCTTTCTGACTTTCTGAGCTGCTTCTCTAACTACATATCTTTGAAAAGCAATAGCAAATGTGAGACTCAAGAACATTTTAAAGAATTGTTTCTGAAAGGAGTTAATGGAAGTATACAGGTTGGGTAAGTTCCCTCAAAAATATTAAATGCAGGAATTACCCATCTATTTTAGCGCAGACTGCTGTATTTATGGAATCTCCAGACATCTGAGTTGCAAGCAACTCCTTAAGAGTTCAATGTAGGAGTCAAACTTCATGTATGGGCTGTCTTCAACAGAGTACCTAAATATCTTAGTTTCAATAACCTTTGGTCAGGTAAGCTGAAGGAGGGAAAAGGCAGTATGAAAAGAAAACAGGAAATAAGAAAATGAAACAAGAAAAGAGCAGCAAGGAAAGAGAATGCAGGATACACAGAAATTCATCTTTCCCACAGTCTCCTCACAACTCGATAAGTCTGTCCCCAGACAGTCATCCACAATGCTGCTGAGCCAAAAATTAAGAGAGAATGAATGGCCAGTTTTTCTCCATTGTTGGAGCAGTAAAAATCAGTTTGTTTATACTGCTGTGTTGGGTCTTCAAGGAACCTCAAACATTTGTCAGATTCAAATTTAATGAGAATGCTGTCTATATGAGAGGTGTCACTTCACCGATGGAGACCATAGCAGCAGGTGGTGCACACTGCTAAGTATACCAGTTCTTGAGCTTTCTTTATGAATGGTAAGATTTCCAGCTAAGATGGCTCCTTTTGTTTAGCTTCTCCCAACAGGAATCCTAGGCTTCACTACTTTCTCAGAACAAGCTTAAGAGGAGAGGCCCACAATACAAAAAGTTTTAAAGCAATGTGTCTTAAACCAGTCACCGTTATCACCTGCACTGAAGACTAAATTGAAAAGTTCAAAACATCTGTCAAAGGATTTCTAGCACGATGTAGCAGCTTGTAAGGCGACAAGAAACAACACAGATGTAACACACAGTCAAAGAGTCAAAGACATAAAACATGAGAGATACTTCCAACTGAAGAGTTATCCTTAGAATAAGCAATACCAAGTATTGATTCGAGGAACAATTTAAGTAATTTTAAAAAAAACCCAAGCATTCAGATTTTCAGTCACTCTTCAAATAATTAATGAAAGACAGTAAATTAATCTAACTATTTGTTGTGAATTATTTGTTCTGTTCTAATCAGAAAAAAATTTACCTTAAATCCAAAAGCATTTGTAAAGAATACAACTCTCAGTTATTTATTTGTTTTGCTCTCCCCATCTTACATACCATCAGTTTGTAAAATACTGGGTCAGTTAATAGGTAAATAATTCAACCACCTTTCCATTGGAAAGCCGGTTAATCGGTGTTAGTAAAGGTTTGCCCCCTCTATAAATCAGTCACCTCTGTTTGATTATGGACATTTCTGGCTCTTTCATGTCAATACCTCAAAGGCTAAGATATGAAGAAGCATTCCGTGGCAAATTTTTGATCTCTAAGACAGAAGAGAAGGAGCTCACTTTTTACCTTGTCTTTAGAAATGCACCCTTGAAGCAAAAGGTGTTGAGCACTTGGAAACTCTGGGAGGAGTGTTCCAGTTTTGGAACTCAGAGAATATTTACGAGTAAAACCACCCTGAAACAAAAGGGAAAAAACAGGAACACTGAAATAGCTAATACTGTTACATCTGAAACCAAAAATTCATGCTAAACTCGTATATTATTTAACGAGCCTCTCAAGGTTCCACAATACTTGCATTCAGATAATCCCTCAAAAATATTGATGCTTATCCAGATCTGAACTCCAGCTCAGGAAGGTTATTAAATATGTGTATATATCTAAACTCCACTGAACACTCTTAAGGTCTCAAATGCTGTGATTAAGGTGAAACCCTCATCCACAAGAGAAGAAATACAATCTGTGTTATGGTTCTGCCCTTACTGGCTGAACTGTAATTATTCTCATAGGATTGCATTCAAATCTAAAGACCATTTGGCTTAAACTCTTCCTTCTATTTTAGCCTAACCAGTCCTTATGTAAAGCCAGTGTGCAGAGCCACAAGCTGGCCTTCTGCATATTCCTGTGGAAAATCTTATTACTTCTGTGCAGACTCCCTCTGTACTAACAGATAAAATTTATGATCTTGCATAAGGCATTTGAATGGAGCTTGAAGTGCCCTGTTCCTACCCCTTTACCTACAGGTAGATTTCACTGAAGTGGGAATGATAGGTATATAGTGCAATATATAGTGTAAAAGTGTGCAAATGAGACTATTTTTCTGTAAATGTTGACTCATAAATTGGAGGCCAGTTTCAAGTTAAATTCTCTCAAATAGTAAATTCAGAAAACCATAGCTGTAACTGACTTATTCAACATAAATATAGCCCTATTTTTATAAGGTGATACGTCTGACAAAACAGGCAGCAAAAAAACCAAAAGCATATACCATGTAAACTAATTTTGCCTGTGCTATCTACTATTCAAACACATATAAATCTTTAAGTAAAAGAAATTATAGAAATTTAGAAACATTAGTACTTCTTCATGTCAACACTTTTGTACTGTAATAATTGCCTATCAGTATAAGGAGGGTATTTTTTTAACAAGAGTAATCCTAATGATTTTATTATGCAATTACCCATGAAATATATTAAAATCTCTGATTAAAAGGAATCTGTCCATTTTAAAAAAGGCAGTGATGGTGGTGGGAGGTTTAAGAGAAGATAATCTGCAATGTTTTTTACCTTGCTAATGGACTTATATGACTGTGCCTCAGTTCTAGGCTTAATATGTTAACCTGCTGCCACTTGCCCTTTCAATTTAATGCCATCTGTTTCTAATGGCCATTTAACATTAAGATAATGACAGTAATATTATCTGCCTAATTAACCATGCAGACTCTAACGGTGCACTAACTGGTTTAGATAAAAGAATTTGCTGATATCTCCCCCTACAGAGAGAATACTAGAAAATGTGATAAAACATACCAGAAGTAAACAGTGTCCCTGGCACTCAATAAGTGTTCATTCAAATGCCATTTACTCAGTATATTTAGACAATCAGTGCTTCAACATCTTTTCAATGTCTTTATGTTCCTACTGAGAATTACACTTATGCAATTATTATAAATCTTTTTGGAATACCTAATTGCATGTACTTTCAAGCATATGAAAAAGGATGTCTCTATCACCTGCTCACACTAATGAAAATATAATGCCAAAATTTCAGTACACTGAGATTATTATAATTCAGTTTTGACCACGAAAGACTTTTTTTCGCTTAAGACCTGCCTGATTAATTTCAGACAATACTTAGCTAGACAATCAAGAACTCACAATGATGTGCCCTTTCTCATTTATTTCCACCGACTTATCTGTGAATATTTTTTTCTGGGAGAACAAAGGAACTTTGGGTCAGAAACAAGACAGATTTGTGGGATTTTCAATTCCAAGTCAGACTGGGAATATCACATCAGAGATGGAAGAAAATATGCATCCATTTATGCCAAAGGAACCAGATATATTCCATCCCAAAACTCTGAACAAATGAATGCTTCAATAGTGCTCATGAATATGCTGGGGATATCCCATGGCATAGCACTATCTTTTTTTGATAAGATAGCTGATTATCTGAACAGGGAAAATGCAACAGATCTAATCCATCTAACCTCACTAAAATACTTGACATGGTGTCACCATGGGAAATGACCAGTTATGCTGGTGAGAGTGGGGATTAGTAAAAGAATGTAAAAATATTTAAGAAACTGACTCTAGCTGAAATGCTAACAAGTTGTGTTGACAAGGAAACTACTGGCTTGAAAAGGGATTGAAGTGAAAATTCCCAAAGATCAGACTTGGAGCTGATCTGACTGAACTTTGATTAAATTGGTTGACATGAGCTAATGAAATCATCAACAGAGGAAGACCAAGAGGTCATGTAGAAAGACATGGATGGCTTTGAGATAATGGTAATAAAGGGGATGAAAATCAATAGAGCAAAACTACACTCTCAGGGACCAAGCAAAATGTCTGCTATCAGCTAGGAGTCGCTTATCTGGAAATTAAAAAGGTGAAAGGTTTGCTGTGTATCAGTTGATCACAGGAGGTATATTTAGTCTAGTAAATTAAACGGTGTCAGGAAACATTCTCAGACAATACTGGAAAAGTATTACTCAGAATGTCCTCTGGCATTCCTTTGGGCCATGCCAATTAGCAGTATCCCAAACACCTCCAGTCTTATTTCAACACATACTGCACATTTGAGACATTTCTTCATGGCAAGGTAGCGGAGATGTCCCTATGTCCTTTTGCAGGTTGAGGAGTTTAATAATATGGATGCAGGATATTCCATGCCAGTTGAATACAGTACAAGTAAAAATACTGTGAGCAACCCTTAACCTTTAATGCACAATAATCCATAATTTTCTACCATAAATAAGACCAGAATGACAGTGACTATGCCATAGTATGCAGTAGCAAAAATGTAGACTACTTGTGGGGGCTGGAGAACAAAAACCAACAAACCAGGTCCCGTTCTAGGGTTCATTAGAAGGGATGTTTCCAATAGCAATTAGAAACATACCATTTACAAGACTTTATTATTTATTTTACTCTAAAGATATTCAAATCAGAACAAGTATGGTGGAAGCCTATAAGGCTGATAAGAAGTTACTCAAAGCTGCTGTTTTTCCCATCCAGCAAGCAAAAGCAGCAAAAAGGCATAACAACAAAATGTCATGAAGAACAAAAAACAGAGAAAGGCAATACTGACTAGGAGACAAAAATTTCAGTTTACTTTAAAAAAATTCTTTTCAGCTTCCAGTCAGGCAGATGAAATGCTGAAAAAGCCCTCCTGCAAAAGTAACATGTAAAAAAAATGAAGCTAGAGCTTAATCCTTTGCTTAAATATGGTAATGGGTAACTGGATTGCAATGGGAACCCTAAAAGGTGTTTGCCAATCTTATTTTTCCTTGAATATTTAGAGGAGCAAATACTCAGCTTTGTTTAAAAAAGGTTATGCAGTCTAACATTTCATGAAAAATAATGTTGCAATTTTCAAAGAAATAAATGTGAAGGAAACCACAGGTCACATAATACTTGTATTATAACAGAAGAAAAAGGAAACAGATTACAGCACTTACCTCATTCTTTAGCTTGCTTCCAGAGAACCTTTGAAAGTAAACACATTTGATTATTTTTTCCTAGGCAGAATATTTGTAGAGATTATATAGACGTATGATCTATTAGAAAAATTATCACACTTTTCCAAATGCAATTACAGGTTTTTATGGTTTTTTTAATTTTTTTTCTTAACTTCTTCCACTGATTTTCAAATGCCTGAGGATAACAGAAAACCTACTGATGTCTTACAAAATAGGAAGATTAAGACCACTGACTAAACACTAAAGTATAAAATCCAGTTTCACATTTTTGTTTGCTACTTCACAAACAGCAAAAAGGTAGCATAGGTACAAGTCCATAATGTCTTTATAAGGAAATACATGCAGTTTTCAATAGAGCTGAGTAAATTCAGAGTAGAAAAAGTGTGTATATATATATATATATGTAAAAAAAATTGCGTTTCTTGGAAAAATTAAGAAATCATAGTGATTTCCCATTCTTTTTCACTACAGTACTATTCTGATGCAATGAAACACACTTCTGAGATAAAAGATTCCTTAATTGGCAAAAATATGTTGCTGTATAGTGAATGTCCTACTAAGAGTCCAAATGAGAGATTCCAATGATAGTCATTGGACTATCATCAGATAACCCTTCGGTGCAGAAACCAGAAAGAACATTTTAAATTATAACTACTAAAGTAGAGAATGTGCAATAATAGTGATTCTAATGGATCAGTATAATGATAAATGTTCTTTGATTATTGTTATTTCCTGTACCACTAGCTGCCAACTGATAAGATACTGTGGGCAATATGAAGTCTCATAATTATTAGTGGTAATTTCATTGTTTCCTGCTGTTGAGATGCTCTCTGGCTGTTTCCTGCTCTCTGAGATGCTCTCAGAAATCCAGAGGCTGAGCAGTTGTGGAATTCCTCCTGCCCGGGCCTGGCACAGGTGCCTGACAGTTCCCACCACATGATAATCCAGCATGTGTTACCTAGACAGTTGCCTTGCATGTTGATAGTTAGGTATAACTGAAGGCATCACTCAGCTGATTACAACATGGATCTAATTCACTTCAAGGCTGGATGTATTTGTTTTGGACTCTGGATTTCCACACATTCAGCAAAATGTTCACTGCATGTACAGCAAAAATGTGAGGCAGCATCTGCTAGCACTGCTCTTCAGAGCCTCATTGACTAGGAGAGATGTAAAGGACAGATTTATGGACCACTGTATGCAGCAGCCAGGAATTGGGAGTTTTGAATCCCTACACTGACTGATTCTTTCATTATCCAGAAGCTTGTTCTTAACCCCAGGCTACTGCATCATTCTCTTCAGACAGAAAAACCCAGCTACCGTGATGGGCCAGACTGTGCAAAATGAGCATCTGAGCTTCTGCTTTAACTCAGATAGGGAGGCATTTGTACTGCTGGACCCTGAAAATTCAACACCTCATACAGGACAGCACAGGTCCTAACACAAAGAAAAGGTTCCTAATTAGTGAATCTAATGAGTAGTCCTGAAAATCTTCAGAGAGAATCTATGCCATCTTCATGTGAGTGTTACAGTTTCCCCCAGCCTTGGCGAATTTTGCAGAACCTCCACTTTCTTGGCACTCATTACTCATACTAGATTGTGCCTGCCTGACATAAAGCTGAGGAGTAAGAATTATTATATTCTTTTAAATGAAAATAACTGGTTTTTAGTCAACAAAATGAACAATTTGTTCAAGATAATTCTGTATTATGAAAGCTGTACCAGCAACACCTCCACAGCTCTGGATACATACCAGACAAAGAAATAGAATATTCTAATCTATTACACCCTAAGTATTACTGTGGAGAATACCCTCCCTTTTTAAGCATCATTGACAGCATTACCCTCAATTTTTACACTTGTCTTATTGTTTGGAAAAGGTCTCTTTGGATATAACCTAAACCTGCCACCAGTCGAATTTTCTATGTGTGATTATAAACTCATTTATTCCTTTCCTTTCTCAGAGTCCCACTTATCCAGGTATACTGCCAACAACAATGAAAGCCATCATTCAAGCCATATGTGAACAGAGACATTTGTTTTACGAACTATTAATCTTTGGCAAACCAACAGGCAGCTATCGTAACGTATTGATCCTGCTAGCTGTCCCTTAAATAAATATAATTAGAGCTTCCTGGGTTAGGTTTAAACTGATATTAGCCAGTCAAAGGACCTGTAAATATTAATCTACACTGACCCCTCCCTCCTGCCCCACAGGTGCCAGCTTCACACCATTCTCCAGACGTTTCATAATGGAAAGCTGTCCTGGGGAAAGAACTCACAGGGTGACACACAAGCAAACAAAATTAGACAAGTGTTCTGGAAATGGGATTTTGCTCCCTCACACAAACTTGAACAAATGTTCCGCTGTTAAAAGTTGACAGCTCTACACTGATTGTGGTGGGGTCAAACTGGAAGACACTAGCAAAATATAGAGATCAACCTTTTAAACACTGAGATAACCAGCAATTTCTAGTTCTAGTAGAAACAAAAATTAAGAGTCCTACATATACCTTCCTAAGGGAAGGTTATAGTTAGACCTTCACTGATTAAGCCTCAGAAGTTATTTTACCTGGTTAAGCCCTTTCCCGAATACACAGAGTGGTAATATGCACTGCTTTCTTTAATGCCAATTCCATAATAGTGATACCTGCAGAGGAAAAAAAAGAAAAAAGGAAAGGAGCATTTATGAATGACATGTCAAGTAAACCAAGCTGCCAAATTGCCAAATTGAAAGTAAAGCAAGTTGTCAGACTGATTTTCAATGCTTTCTGAAAACTTTTCTAAAGAGGGTCTTACAATTCCTTTCACTGACACAGAACAAAATCTAGTCTCCTAGAAAAGAGTATTGTCATGATTTGATCCAAAATTCAAGGGTTAAAATTAAAATACTTTCTCTCTTACTAGAAGAATGTAGCTAGAACAGAAAATCCAGAAACTTGTTACATCTCTTTTCCCTAATATGCCTTGTTTTACTTCACTTCATTTGTTTGAAAGGGTGCTGGTTTTGATCTATCAGGTTCATCATATCTTGCTTGCCACTGTTACATTTAGACAGTCCCTCAGAGCCTTTCTCAGTTGAAAATAGCTTGCCAGTGTACCTTATAACTTGGTGTTCAGTCACCTATGACTAATAATGATAATATGTCATTCATTCATTCTTTTGTCAGGCCGTAGGCTGACTAACTCTAAATTATTAAGCCATTTAGGCACTTCTCATCCACATTTGTCTCCCTTGCTGTTCTCCTGGAGATTACTGCTCCCAAATAGAGACTGAAAAAGGAAACATGCCTATTGCTCAGGCTTTGCAGTGCTCACACCCAACACCTTAACCAAAGACACCAAAGATGCAAAAAAGATGGGTTGGTGCTAAGAAAACTGGCTGTGCAGTAACTACTTACTGCTTTCCACTGATTTTGCTACAAAATAAGTGACCTCTGACAGAAGGGCAGGAGAGCAAGCTGGGGGCAGCTCTTTCCTTACCAGTCATAGCAAAGTTTGCTTGAGTTCATCTATCAAAGTTGATAGGCCCTGTCTTATAAATTCCACTAAATAGATTTAAAAACTGATTGTGTTAAACCAAATTTGTCTAAGAAGGTTATGGATAGAATAGAAAGGTTAGTTTGCTTTTTACTAAAATTATGTTGAAAGTACCATGGCAGCTGGTTTAACTGAGCTGCCTCAAAGTACCACTTTGCAACACATAGCACCGATTTCACTGAAACTCCCCAAAAGCTTGAAGAAATACATACTTAAGACACAAAGCCCCAGTAAATAGTTCATAGAACACATTAACAAAAGTGCTAATCTCATCTCATGTCTGCTATTCCTGTGATGACCATTACAAAAAATAAAATCACAATATTTTTTTTGCTCTTGTATGGAACTGTCACAGGTAAGAACAAAACCCTCACGTACTTTATATTTACAAAGCTGGTTAAAGGCATTAGATACAAATTATGCCTAAGAAAATGTTCATTAGGATGATATATTTGCCTAGCCTAGATAGCTTTGACAATCTTAGCTGAAATAATTTATCTGTTTCTGGACAGTCTGTTGTGTGCATTCAGGATTTTACACCCAAGAAACATGACAGAAAGTGGCATCATTGCTTTTACTGCTTTGTGATCTGATTAAAAGGAATTTGAGTCTACATAACACTGCTAGATCACTGTGGCACCTGTCAACCCCTAGGAAAGCCGAAAGTGTCTCCCCTCTTTCCTTACTGTGACACAAGAAGTATTGAAAATATACATGTATGGATTCTTTGAAATAACAGCATTTATTTACTCTTTACATTGCAAAGGGTGTCCATTGAACAGGATGAAAAACAGAATAGAGTTGTGACTGCTTCTTTAACAATGTTATCTGCCCATCTGTCACTGGACATGTAAGCAAGCAGCTGCCCACATCTCATTCCAACAGTTCAAATCTCCCAGCTTCAATCACATGCCATTTTTTAAATTCTAAAATAAAAACTTTTACACTTTCACCATAAATTTGGCATTCCCTCCAGTTAAGGTTGGAGTGGGCCAGAGGCAAGGAAAAGCATTACTCCTTTACAAAGTTATGATTCAATATCTAGATTATTCCACATCTAATTCAATATTAATATATTTCGGCTAGGAACAGGAAATTGTTGTATGATTTAGATTCTCAAGTATCTAGTGGTAGGTAATACACTTGTTCCTGCTGGAATGTCCCAGGATATCAGAATTTATCACTGAGACATCTTGTTATGTAGAGAATAGATATTTTCAGTACATATTCTGTGTGCATTAAAGGCACAGCAGGTATCATTCTGTTTTTCTTCAGTAATGTGTAGTTGAATTTTTACTGCTAAAAAATACAGCTTTCCATTCACAACACAGAAACTATTAAAAATAAAATCATTTTACTTTTCCAGCTCTGTCTGGCATCCTCCATAGAGTAATAGGGTATGAAGATTATTATTCTCTTACAAGCCATTAGTTGAATGGCTTATTTCATAGTAGAATGAATAGCTTATTTTGGGCTCCCTGTTGAGAGTAGTATACCCATACCAGACACATCAACAATATCTTTAACCTACATCTTCAAATGCCTTCTGTCTCTTTATGTGCATATTTTTTATGTGTATATACAGTATATTTATATTTTACTATTTATTATTTCTATTGTGTAATTAACAAAATGTGATCAGTTACTACAAGGAATTTACTCTCAAATTTTGAAACAAACATTTTATAAAACAAGATGAACTACTTTTCTTTTTTAATTTCAGTGGTTTGCTGTAACATATGTTCCTACACGACTTGTAGCTCTGATTTTAGCATACACTGACACAAATGATAGCTGATAAGGAAATGATAGGCTTAAGCTGTTCAGGGACTTGCAATAACTGCTTATCACAGGGCCAGCTGCCATATCGGTTTTATTAACCCACTAAATCACTCCTAATAAATAAGATAATAGTTTTCAGACATGATGGATAAAAACTAAGAGTCATCATTGATCAAAGTCTACAAAGAAATTAAACTGTAACTTGAGCTCAAACAGTCTTCCCGTGTGTATGGACTGAGCAGTTTGTACGTTTTCCCAAATAGCTGTTTCAGGTGATTTGTGTACTGTGGAAGTTACAGCCGAGTTCTAGCACTGACCACAGTATGCTCAAAATTACCAATGCAAAAAGGTGGATTCAGAACATAGAACTGTTGCTTATGAAACACTAATCTAAGAGAGCAGTTTGCAGTATTTATGGTGCTGCATCTTCTCTTACTCAGCAGAGTGAAAACAGAAAATTTCCCTTACTTTCACCTATGTAGAGTGATTAGCACGGGCATGAGAGACGAGCATATTTTGTTCACAAAACTGTGTCCGATGTGTTGGACCATCTTGGACAAATGTTTAAATGAGTTTTAGTATTGACACTTTTGCACAAATGGGTTGTTGGATGTAAGCACAGCGAAAGAGAGATTCTGACTTGAATTCTAGGAACCATCAGACTCAGTTTTAAGTTTGTCCTTTGCCCTGAACTAGAGGTGACAAACGCTGTTTGGGAACAGAGGAGGAATTAACATTTGTTTATCTCACACCTTACAACAGCAACTGTATTCCATATGTTAGTGCAAGAGCTTTCCCTCAAATCCAATTCATGCTCAGGAGGATGTCAGAAAGAGCTTGTTTCAGAGTAAGAGAAAAAGAATTTCCACCACCTTGAAGATGATGGAAAAAGAAAATTATTTTCTTTGCTTTCTTCTGATCGCAGCCAGGCTCTACTAATAGATTACCATGCATGCTTGCAGCATCTAGGAAGGCACTTTTTCCCCAGGGCGTTAACTTTTCTCTAAATTTAAAAACAATTATTCCACTGGAGAATTGTCTTCTTTCCTTTTATGCTTCTGCAGCATCTGACTCTAATATTAGAGTCCTGGACAATGATCAGAGCTCCAGGGCAATACTGCTGTATAAAACATCACTGCTAGGAACAGTGAGTGCTAATACTGCTCCTGCTAGCATTATATGGTAATAAAGATAGCAGCAGTAGAAATAATACAATGTGACTACACTACTGTGCTTTAAAAAACATGACTTAATTGGTAGTAAGAATTCTCCTGCTAGTCCCAGTAACTCAGAAACAGCTTATAACATTTAGAGTCCATGCTAACATAAAAAGAGAGTAACTAGTAATTTATTGAAACTGATGAACAGTCCTTTATTATTAATTTAATGGAAATACTTCTGTAAATAACATTTGTATGACTGTTACCTGGTGAAATCAGAAATTCATTTACTCCTCAGCGAGTCTGTAGTTCTGAGTGGGACAAGGCCCACAACACCAGAGATAGAAAGAAAAATTGATTATCAGAGATCATTAAACTGAAAAAGGGTAGGTTTGGATTAGATATTAGGAAAGAATTCTTTACAGTGGGGGTGTTGAGGCGCTGGCACAGGTTGCTCAGAGCAGCTCTGGATCTCTCATCCCTGGAAGTATTCAAGGCTGGATTGGATGGGGCTTTGAGCAACCTGGTCTAGTTGAATGTGTCCCTTCCTGTGGCACAAGGGTTGAAACGAGATGATCTTTAAGGTCCCTTCCAACCCCAACCATTCTATCATTCTATGCCTCTATGATTCTATGATTTATACTGACACTTCTTTATGACTACTTGCTGCTATATTTGGTGTCCGAACTGGAAATATTGTCATTTGTGCCTTTCGTGATGTCCTTTTTAGCACAGCAAGATCAAGGTAAATGCATCTTAGCAAAAATGAGAATTGCAGAGGAAAAGCCTCTGAGGAAAACTGATGAAAAAAATACAGAGAAAAAAGTGCCAGATGTTCAAACAAAATATAATGATACCTCATTTCTTTGAGGAAATTGTTCAAGAACAGTTAATCCATATGAAAATATGGCACATAATACCAACAAGGTCAGTAAGGGTATAGAATCTGCCAAAGAAATGTTGGGCATGCATTATTTCTATATTAGTATTGTTTCATGTCTTTGAGAAAAGGGGACTATAGTGACACATGTTCCAACACTACTAATTTTGTAGCTATATACATATTTAAAACATATTCATTTACTTAATAAAGGTTGACTTATTGTGCTTAAATCATGCAGACACAGGATATGTTTTGGAAGTTTGGATCCTCATTGGATCCTATTTATCAATCTGTTAGTTATGTCAGAACAAATATATAATGAGCATGTGAGAGACTTCTCCCTTGCATTATCTCATTCATCGTAACTAAATAGTTCACCAAATATGTTGGGTTATGAACCTGACTAAGAATTCACCACGGCATTGATGAATTAGTAATTTATCAAACATTCCTGCACAGATTGTGAATGCCAGATCTCCTAAAATCTTAAACACAACACCAGCAGCAAAGCTACGTCTACATCATCTTATGCCTGTAATCACAGCTTAAGTTCACCACAGCAGACAATACACAAAATCCCTCTTTTCCCTAATAGATAACCTTTCTAATAGTCGCTCTCCTCAAAACACCTCTACTCAGCATCTATAGGTCACCTACAAAAAGAGAAATTAACTTCAGTTCCAGTTTTCCTCTATACATTGCAGACTGTCTACTGTCTCCTAAAAGAGATGAATTGATTACAAATTTTTATGTCTGTGAGACACTATGCAAGAACTATCCTCTGTTAAAACCAACAATAAAAAAAATCAAAAAAAGGAATAATGTTCTATGAAGACTTCATATCCTTCGGATTTTATTTTTTATTAATGGTTATTTAAAATAAATGCTCGAGACATGCTCAAGAAATAGAATATCTTTGCAGAAATTTGGAATTTAAATTCTTCCCCACCTTCATTTTTTCTGCAGCAAAACCTAAAATTCACAAATGACATCTCATTCATTCTTGAGCAAAACTAAGGCAGAATAACTAGCTATTTCTTGTATTTCTAAGGCAGGAAGAAAACCAAGTATAACAACATTTAATAACCCTCCAGAACTATGATTTTTTTTTTTTTATTTCAGACATTTCTAGTATATTGCAAAGAATTAGGGAAATGAGTCTTTTCAATCTCCTTTTGTTTTGAGTTTGGCTTATAAACAACTGAAAGGCAAGAGTAACTTTGTCTTTCAAGGCTAAGTAGCTCAAAATAAAGACCTTTCCCAAACAAAGAGAATGTTTTCAGCTTCTCCTATTTCTACCATTATTCTAGTTTTCTATCTTATTCATTAGCAAAATGGATGTGAGGGAATATGTGTGTTACCACTCTTCACAACAGTTTTACACTAAATTATTCATGGCCAAAAGCATAGTGCCAGAACCAGAACTAATAAAAATTTTACCACCAGGTGATATAGAATTGTCTATGATCTATTCCTACAACCTAATATTTCACAGATCAAATACACAAATTAATAGGATACATTATTTATGAAATGCCTGCACTATAGATTGTGTATTTTTCAGAGTTTTATAAAATATCCACAACAAAGAGCAGAAGTATACCTTAACATCAATTTAAAACCATGCTTTTTCTAGTGGTGTATTTAAGTGAACCCATACTATTGCATAGACAACACAATGAAAGTCGTTAGGCTTGTAAAAGGGAAATAAAAATCACTATTTATAGAAAGATGAGCAGCTACAAAAAGACATATGTATTATAAACTATTTTTATATCTAATATTTTGACATAGATTTGAAACATATGCATAGGTCTATAAATGCAATTAGAAGATTTAGAAGCTTAATCAGTTTAATTTTAAAAATTATGCAGCAATGTTTTCAAACTTAAATGCTTGAGTTTGAGTATCAGTTTCACCATGTACATGAAAGTTATCACTTGCAGTGTACCACCTGAATAAAGTCCCCTGCCAGTTAGTACATATTAAGGAGACATGGAAATACACGATTCCTAAAATGTGTTTTATAAGCATATACACACGCAACTGTGCCTTACTTTGAATGGCCCCTTGTTCCAAGCCGCCTTGTGGTAAGGAGAGGGAATTTCTGGCGAATGGTCTAAAGAGAAAATAACCATTAATTTCTAACACTGGTAAGCTTTCTTAGCAGTCTCTTTATAGAAAAATTGTGGTGTAAATATATGGTCTAAGGTAGTTCATGAATTAACATTTTTATATATATTTAAATACATATATATAACATTATATATATATATTTTTATACTTATGGCACAACATAAACAATTATGCACGGGTCATGCATGGATTAGGCTAATGGATTAGGCCATTATTTCACACTGTAGGCTTTCTTCCATCCTTGTTCATCTTGCTGTGTATCTCCAGTTCCTCCCACTTGTTCTCCCTTTCTGTTTTTGCTTTTACATTTTAAAGTCTAGTTTTCTTCACCAGAACCCTGTTATATTCAAGTTCCTAAAGTACAGCTGTATTTTTGCTTCAGAGATCTAAACATAATCAGGGGAAACTCTGTCCTCTAGCTATTCTGATTTCAAAGACAAACAACTCGAAAGAAATTGATTTTTTTATTTGAAAGTGTCATCTGAAAAATTAATTTAGTGATAGAGGTAGATCTAATAGATATGTCTAATAGACAGATCACTGTCAATACAATAATTAAATGGAACCTATTGTCTTTCTCATTTCTACTGAAACTGTATGAAAATTAGATACCCACTTTTTAGTATATCCAGTTCAAGAGGAATAAAATAGAAAATGAACATTTTATGAACCAGATTTTAAATCCGTTGTTATTATTTAATTAAATTAATGCATTTTCCTATGTATAAACCATTACTAGATGAGTAGTGCTTAAAAAAAGATGATCCTTGAAGCATTTTTGGTTTCCTGTTTCACTAACTACTCAGGATTTAATTTGGAGAGTTCCCATCTCTCTTTCATTAAATTACTTCAGGATTACTTGTAGAGAAGGGTAGAAAAGAGAATGAATCAACAATTTTTCATTTGGAAGCTCTTTGTGTTATTAATTTTTTTTTCCCTTCCAGTAGTAGTGCCTGTGTCACATCTCACCTTACACTGCCTTTAGTATAATTATAAATGTCTTCCATGTCAGATCTGGTTTTGTGAAAATAACATATTAATGTCATGAACAAAAAGGGAAAGAAAAGAAGCACTCAGTGAAAATGCCTTTTTTTTTTTAAACAACAATAAATTAAAGGGAATTTCAGCTTCAATCTCCTAAAGGTGTTGTTAAGAAATGCTTCCATAGGAGACAGTGTAGTTATAGTTAGTCTGATTCCATGTAGGTTAGCGGTAGAAAACATGTGAATTTCAGAAGAATTCTTACACAGGCGTACTGAACTGTGATTCTTCCAAACAACTGATCTAATAAATTATGAAGGCATTTACTTATTACCTTCCCAAAAGTTGCAGCACAGGCAGGTTCCAGCTTCTCTTTTCTGCAGAAGTCTAAATAATGTGCATAAAGGATGCATCTTGGCAAACAAACTCCTTCACATACAATGTAGTTTTCTTCCAGCCTGTGTAGAGAAAGAAACTGTGTAGAGTAAGAAGCAACATGTCATTTCTCCCGATTGCATTTCCCAGTTTTTGGTACTGCTCTCTTTTTTTTTTGATTGTTCTTCTCTTTTTAATTTTGCTGAAGAATTCCATCAGAGCACACAGATGAGTTTCTCCTGAACATGACAGGCACTACAGACAGACTCCACACTTGGTGCTTAGGCTAGTTGCAAAATATGGAACACCTGGAGCTAGACCCCTGTTCTCAATGAGTCTTTTCCAATGTCTGGACTTCTTTGCTTTATTTAAATAACTAAATTATCATCACCTAAGAGCCAGCCTTAGTCTGAAAATAAGAGCCCTAACTAGACTATGAAAGACTTAGGTTTAAGCCAGTCCTTTGAAAGGATTTAAGAGCAGGGACCTGGATTTGCATGTTCTGTCCCATTGTATCCTCAGCACCTGAGTTAATGTCTCTTTTCTTCATTGTTTTGCTTTTTAATTTCCACTCTGGAAATGCTTCAAACCACAGTGAAAAAAACAAAGAACAGTGTTTTTTGAGGAAGGTGAATTTCTAGGTAGCTTCCCAATCAGTTCACAGAATACAAGTGCCGCGTGATGGTCATTAAAATAAAATTTTTAAAAATGAAGGAAAAACCTGACAGTTTCACTTGAAGAGAACACTTGGTAACAGCTGGGTATTTCTCTGTCCTGATGGTTTTTTTCTTTATCATTTGACATTGTTCACTACTCCTGGGATGATGTGCAATAAATTTGTTTCTCAAATTACACAAATTTGTACGAAAATACTGTGTAGTAAGCACTGCATATTGAACAATTTTGCACTGACTCACCAGACTTAAACCCTTAACTATTTACATTCAGAAGTCAGATGTAAACTAGAATAAGAAACTGAATAATTTGGATTAGTCTAATTTTTCAATTAGAAGGAAAATATATCTCTATTGACAGTCTGCATTTTGTAATTAAGTTCCCATTTAATTCAACAGCAATCCGCCCTAATTTCAAGTGTACTTTAATATAAACATTTATCAATTAATGTCTGCAGAATTTAATCTCTTATTTGGTTAACTTTTTTCACCAGATAAATAAACCAAAGTTAGAGCCTCAATGGGTGGGAGAACATAATGTAAAAGAAATGCACTATAAGACAGTGAAAACCTAACTGTCACAGCCTTAAATTAAAGCAGCCATTCACAAATGCAATTCTTAAATAATGTTTCATTTCTGCATTTTGATTATATATTTCATTGATAGCCACATAGTGCGAGAATCTGAGACTTATATTAAGTGACAAACCTTTGATAATTTCAAAACTCAGAAATTTGGGGATGGGTGTCCTTATCTGTAGATGAGGCTCATGGAAAAGAAACCCTCAAAACAAAAATAGAAAACAAAAACCAACTAACGAAACACTCCCAAAATGACAAATTCTTTCTAAAAGAACTGTGAGATGTCGCCCTCCTCGCCGGCTCAGCTGTTAGAGAAAGGTCCCTTTGAGAGTGACGGACACGCCGGCTCGGTCCTGGAGCCCCCAGGGTGGGCAGCGGGGGCTCTCTGGAGCCCTACCATTGCAGGGTGAGCTGCGTCTGCTTCTTCTTGTCCCTCATGATCTGCGTGATGCTCTTCTTCGAAGACGGGCTTTGGTCGGCGGCTGTCAGCGCGCCGTCGCGAGCATCCGCATCCTCTTCTTCCGAGGAGAGGGCTTCGCTGCCGAAGCGCGTTTCTGAGCGCCGCGGGGGACAAGAAGAGAGGCCCAAGGGCATCGTTACGGTCCCGCAACACGCCGCCCCCTCCCGCCTGCCGCCCTGCCCGCCTCGGGCTCAGGGACGGGCCCGGCAGCCGCGTCCCCGCCGGAGCCCGAGCGGGGGGGCCCC
>VXAX01002316.1:72188-153486 GCA_013399835.1 Leptocoma aspasia | reverse complement strand
CCCCCCGGGGCGCGGGGCGGCAAGCCTCGCCCCAGCAGCCCCGCGTAGCGCTCCTCCTGCGCCTCGGCGGGCACCGCCTGCGCGGCCGGGAGGTGCAGGAAGGCGTCCCCCTGCTCGGGTCCCTTGGCCATGCTCCTCAGCGGCGCCAGCTCTGCCCCGGCCCGGCGCGGGCGGCGCCCATGGGCGGCGGNTCCCCGGCGGGCAGGGACGGCCCGCCCGCCCAGGGGCTCCGCCTCGCACGGGGCCCGCAGGCGGCTGTCGGGCGGCGGCGGGGAGGGGTCTCCGTCCGTGCCTCAGCTTCCCCTCCCGCCGCAGTGCTCGGTCAGGCCAGAAGGGGACGGGGCAGGAGGGAAGGCTGAGGAGCTTTGGGGAAGCCGGCCAGGAGCCGATCTGCCGGGGATTTAATGATTAACTCCCGCCGGCGGTGGCTCCGGCTGGTGTCAGGGAGCCGCTCCTGGCCCGCCGCGGCCGAGCCAAGGGGCGGCCGCAGGGTCCCCTCGTCCCTTCGGGGCAGAAGGCGGCAGCGGAGGCTCTCCTTGTTCTCCCCTCCGGCGGAGGGCGACGTGTGACTGACGGGCGCCCTGCGCTCCGCAGCTGCCTCCTGACAGCCGCAGGGCCCGTCTGGGATCCCTCTGGGCACTGTCACTGTCCGTATTTCCTTAATTCCCAGTGTAATTTTGTGGGTGATGGAACAAAACAGCTTCATTTTGTGCGTTCATCTGGCAGACGTGTCTTTGCTCCATTTCAGCATGCCGACTGAGAGATGGCAGGAAAGAATCACAGAAAGTTGTCCTTGCTTTTTCCAGAGAACAAAATTGTCAGTAGCATGGAAATTTAGTCTGACCACCACAATATCCACTGTTTTAATAAATTCTCATTAAAGGAAAATGTTAGGTGGTGTGCTGTTTCAGATAAGCACTGGGAAATTGTAGTGTGACTTGTGGTAGCAAGCAGCCCTGAAATGTTACATTGGATGAATTGTGAAGCATTCTTCGAGCCATCAAGTAGTGCTGGCCTGTCACAAACACAAGCTCGTGAGCAGCTCTTTTCTTTCTACTCTCTTCTAGTCTTCTGTTGCACCTCAAGTCATTGATCCCACCAGCACTACAAAGCAGCAGAATGTGAGCACTTCTGCTCCTGCACAGATGCATTGTCAGACCAGCTATCATCTGTCAAATCCATATTTAACAAAACCCCAGGTGTACCCATATCTGCTGAAAGGCCCAAAGACTCATCATAAGAGTAAATTATGGACTTCAGACCCGAGATAGACCTGTGAGAGGGTCCCAGAGTCAAAAAGCCTCTGGCATTTAGCCCAGATTTTCTGCTGTTATGCTTACACCTCTTCCCTCCACTGTGTAAAATATATTTCTTTCATTACCGGTTACTCTAGTCAGCATTTCTTCCCTGTTTCTGTGTTCCCTCCTTACTTCATTAAGTGGTGCTATACATGCCTTTGACCACATGTGCCTGTATCAGTTCTTACTGTAACTCACCGGGATAGTTCAGCATCTGGTTCCAATGGCTCTGTTTGAGGTTGTAGTAAAAACTCATTTGAACCCTCTGACTTTTGGCTGGCCTGAGCACTGGCACAGGTGCTCACAATTTGGTCCACCATGACCAGTGGTATAATGAAACCTCTCAGCTGCATATTGTTGTATTGAATCTTTTGTGATCAAAATCCAATGTGACATTGAACATAGATATTTTGGTATTGTGGAGCTAATCGTAGCTATTTGTTCTTAAAGGGCAGAATTCTTATGGTACCAGAATATCCTCAGTGACACTAATGAATTCTATCCATCATCATCAACACAGGGATTCACTGAGTAAGGGGTCCAGCCTAGGGACCAGCTAGTTTCCACCCTGTAGCAAGCATTTGTAATCCTGCTGAAGCAAAGGGCAGCCACCAAAAGCTATGGCATGTGGACAATCCTTCCCCACATTTAAGCTCCCTCTTGCTGGAGTCAGCAGTCCACCCAAATGTATAATTTCAGCCTTTGGGAGACAGAAAGGATGGGGCAGGTATAGAATTGGGCTAGTTGAAACCACAAGTACCAAGGACATTACAGCATTGCTTGTGCCTAGAACTTTTTCATATTTTTCTGGGGTATGTCTGTTGAGAATCATGGTCCTAACCATATTGCTTATTACTGAATAAAATCTAGTTATGAAGTAGAACTGTTAAAACATATATTCATGTATGTTTGGTTTTTTAGAATTTTCTCATTCAAAAATTGTGCAGACACACAGATCTATACATATATATATACAAATGCACAAAGATGAATGCCAAGGTGGGTGCATGCATCATCCCTGGAAACATTCAAAGTAAGGCTGGATGGGGTGGGGCTATGAGCAACCTGATGTAGTTGGAGATGTCCCTGCACATTGCAGGGGGATTGAATTACATGAGCTTCAAAGGTCCCTTCCAACCCAAACTAATCTATGGTTCTATAATTTGTACTTGAAGCATCTCTTCCCTAACTTTGTCTCAGAGTTAGTTTTCTTAGTCTAATCTGTTCACCTCAGTCTCCCTTTAGAGTCAGTGGAGAAGACAAGGTGTCTCCCAGAGATCATTCATACCAGGCACATTACCCAGTGAAACAGATCATCTTCTCATAAATCTATTTCTCTTCTAGGTCTGTACTGAGAGCCTAGGAAACCTTACTTGGTTTTAGGCGAATTTTGTAGTGATGTAATCCCACCGAAATTCAACAGTCTGTTGTATAGCCTGGAGTAAATGATCATATACAGGTGCTCTGTAGGACAACAGAATTATTTGTTTCTATAACTTACATGTGAAATATCTTTTATATCAGCACTCAGGTATTGCACCGTTTCATCTTGCTGCAGTGTTTCTTTTCCTTGTTGACAGCACAGCACATTAAAGCAAAACATTTTTCAACTTTATTCATATCAGTGTGACTTGCCATTAACAACAATCTGCCTGAGGGGTTCTCTGTTTTGAGCTGCAAAATGTTTGGAAGATAAATGCAGCAATAGAAATACAATTTGTTATTGATCTGTTCCTGTGTAATCCTGCATGATGTTTACTTAAGTGTTGGAAACTGTTTCACCTCATATCCTCCCCAGACAAATGAACTACACAGAAGCCCTGATATGGTGTTGATGCCAGGACTATTTGGTAGACTCTAACACCTATTTCTTTCCAAATATGCTGACAGTACAATAAAAGTAAAGTATGGTACATACCAATATTCTACAAGGATATAATTAATTAATTTGTCATAATTGTCAGTGTTTGTCATTTTCTCTGCTTTGACAGAGCATGAATCTGTTTAGCTCTTCCTGAAACTCCATTTCTGGTTTTCTGTGCTTCATTGCAAGAAACAGTTTTAATCACCACCAATTCAAACAAGATAGCTTTCTCATTTATTTTGGTCCTTTCCACGTCTCAGTGTTTACTTTTTCAGAGTATTTTCATCTTGAAAATTAAAAAAAAAAAAATTGGTGCACTAAGCTAAGAGCTCCTGCATTTGACGCTGTCACTGGCAACACCTTTTGAGGCATATATCTAAGAATGG
Source organism: Leptocoma aspasia (assembly GCA_013399835.1). NCBI lineage: Eukaryota > Metazoa > Chordata > Aves > Passeriformes > Nectariniidae > Leptocoma > Leptocoma aspasia. The sequence goes on along the minus strand of VXAX01002316.1, from coordinate 149,938 downwards.
ATTTTTATCACAAAAATTTCTTTAGATAAGAATCTCTAATAATTAAAGGGTCAAAGCATTGAAACGTCTTCCAAAATCTTAGCTTTATTGTTTCCAATAATTATTGAATCATTCCTTTTGATAAATTAACTGTAATGATGGCTTGAGAACATCAGTGGTAAGGGAAAATTCTTTGTCTTTTTTTTCTGAGCCCTTCTCAAGGTTCTTATGTGTCAGCAATTTTTGCTAAGTGATTTCTCTAAAGAATTTGCTTCTTTCTGGTGTCTTGAGTCACCAGTTTTGTGCATGCAATCAAGTGAAACCTTAGAGAAGGCAAAGGGAAAGAAAGAGGAGGGCCCCCAAATCTTAGCACTTTTCCATTGGATCTCTCTTCTACCACAGAGGAAGATACATGTATCACCCACTGCTGCCACTTTGTGCTGTGGCTTCTCTGGTGCTTGTACAAGAAGAAGGTGGAGAAACATGTGAAAGTGAAGGGAGGCCACCAGGCAAGGGAAGTGGCATCCTTCAGTGTGGGGCTGGGGACTCCTGCTCTCAGTGGGGAAGGGGAGGAGGATCTTTCATTGCCCAGCTAGTCCAGCTCAGCAGCTCTAGCAGGGGAGTGCAGCCTACACTGGTGCCTTTTGACCTCAGCAAGCTCTGTGAACTGCCAGTCCTGATGCTGTAAAATCACACAAATATGGTTGAACTTTATCTGTGCAGACAACAGAGTGAAAAGTTAATATTCAAAACTATGGAACTGCAGTCAGCACAAACTACCAGGAGGACAACCATTCAACTCCATTGGGAATACGTGTGTGTGTGTGTGTGTGTGTGTGTGTGTGTGTGTGTGTGTGTATCTACACAAACATACCACAAGAAAATAAATTGATTACCCAAAGGATGCTATTGCCCCTATGCCTGACTATTCCCATCTTCTTTTTGTAGGTTCTTATTCTGCCTTATTAACAATTTCATAGCTTTTATTATACCACTCTGAACTTTCTGAGTTTCTATAATTCTGAAAATCTTTTCCCAACTTGGTATGGAAAATATCCACAAACCTTGCCCTGCCAGTAACTTTACTAGCAGGGCCAGGTTTGTGAAAGTATCAGCTTCTCTGACAAGTTAATTCAGCATAGAAGCTTACAGATTCCTTTATAAGGAACAATTGCTGACATCCAGTAGATGGTGATGTTTAATAAGGTATTTCCTGCTCTGTCTCCAGCTGATAAAGCCAGACCTGTCTCTCTGTCTCTTTATGTCTGGGTATTTTACTCACTGCCTATGAACTTTGCCTATGACTCACTGTTCCTATGATCTTTAAATGAAAACCCATTCTGTTTTGTATAGAAGTAGGCCCTTCTGTTTTTCTTCCCAAGGAACAAACTTCAAAATAAATAAACCATATATTACACTAACCCCTTCACAGTTCACATGTCTCTATCCTCTACAAACCCAGGGAGACTCTATGCTCTTTAGGTAGTTGTGGTAAACTGTATAGTTCTGACCTTATGTAGCTACATGTAAGCAAAAATTCTCAATGCTTACCTCTCTCTTCATCTCTCTTCAGTTAATGTTAAACAGTTGTCTCAGGTTACTTATCTTGATTTTGAAATGCCATTTTTTCAGTATGTATTCTTTTTTCCTGTGCCAAATTGGGAAAAAATGTTTGTATTCATACAAGCACATGCTCCTACAAGCTTACAGACTGAACAGCCACTTCACCATTCATGTATTTGCACTGTGCTTTGGTGGGCACATTCATGAAAAAAATATTAAGGAGGCCAGTAGTGTTTTTCACTTAGCAGCTATTCAAACATCTTGTGTTCCTCTATGAATGATCCAAGAACAGAGCTGAGCTTAGAGGATATGTTCACCCTTAAAGAAGTGATTTTGAGAGTTTCTGCAGATACTCCAAACAGGTCTGCTAGCAGCACTGATTGTATAACTAGCCTATCTGCAAACAACTTCTAAATAGGTGTTAACAGAAGCAAACCACTAAAGTCAAGGGACTATTCTCTCTATGCAAAGCTGAGTCCCAAGGGTTCTACCACCAGCTGAGTGCAGCTCCCTAAACTGCTACATTCAAAGACAGCTCACCACTTCTCAAAACAAGTTTTTTTTTCCCCTCTGTGTCTCTCTGTCCACCCTGTTCCTAGCCACACGTTCCCTCTGCTAGCATTCAGCACTTGTAGACACTTCTGTGTCAGTTTAATTTACTGAAGCAACACAAAACAGGGCCAAGAGAAAACAGTGAAGGGCTTTCTGATATTTGAAATTGTTAAATGAGACCAGAAGTGTGATCAGAGCCAGAATGTGGGTGGGATGGTACCACTGTGACTGAGGGAAAGCGAAGTAGGATGGTCAGGATAGGGGAAAGAGAGGATATATAAGAATGGAGGAGAGAAAGATTTCCTCACTTTTGCAGCAATAAAATCTGCTGAACTGCCTGGGAAACCACAGACCTATTAATGGGTGATGTGCAAAATGTGCTTTTTAGATTAATGCAGCTACCTTTGAACAAATAATCTCACACAGTTATTGCACAACTTGACAGTTCTGTCATGTAGAACAAATGGACTTCTCCTTTCCTTTCCTTTCCTTTCCTTTCCTTTCCTTTCCTTTCCTTTCCTTTCGTATCCTTTCCTTTCCTTTCCTTTCCTTCCCTTCCCTTCCCTTCCCGGAACTTCCCGGAACTTCCCGGAACTTCCCGGAACTTCCCTTCCCTTCCCGGAACTTCCCTTCCCTTGGCTTGACTTTCTATTTTTTAAGGAGTATTACCAATGTTTTTCCAGCTAGGCATGAACAGAAGCGTGTTGCACTGGGGATCTACAAAGTGCTCTGTATCTGAGTCTAGCATTCTGTTACTCTGAATAATTCTGGTTTTCATTCCAGAATATTTTTTTTCCTTGAGATTAATTAGCCACACTACACAAAGCCACAGGGCCAAACACTGCCTTCACCTGGAAGTTGCTCAGGCCCTCAATTAATCTGGAAACAAGACCACTGCTTGCCCCTTTGCACAATCCCATTTCTCGCATATACTCTGTTTAGGGATGCAGGAGCAAGGCTTTGAATGATGAGGAGGTGAGGCTGTTTCCTGGATGGAGAGACATTCATGCACTGCTAGCCTCTGACTTACTTCAGGCAAGTGTTTTCTAAGGTCAGAAACCAAGTGTTTGCTGTTACTGTCCCCTGTTTTTTCACTGACGAAATGGTATTTCCCAGCAATGAAGAAGTTATAGCCAATTATTTTAAAATTTTGGGACAGAAGAAAAAATTATTTTTCCCTTCATTATATATTTGGACAATATTTTAAAAAGCATTTAATGTATACATTATATTTAATGACAATGTGAGAGCAATTCAATGCCTGACCCGGAGGCAATAGTATCCTTCCCACTGACTTCAATGGGCTCTTGATTAGGTGCTTATTTGCTAAGCAAACACTCGATAAAAGTTCACTTCATCACATGTACACAGTCACAGAAGTATTGTGCTCTAAGAAAAATCACGACTTCTTGCTGGTAACAGATTCTGGAATCTGGTCTGGAGGAAAATTAACTCAAATATCTGTGTAGGAGGACTTACATGACTAACTATCAAAGATCTAACTTCAACCACAAAGTGGTCATACTGTTTTCAGCACTTCTGAGCATAAATCCTGGCCAAGGACAAGATCCTTGGGGTAGCTGGGATAGTGGACAGAAAGCCAGGCATGCCCTGAGGAGGGCACAATATGAAACCTTGCATGATGCAGAGGATCTGAGTTGATAAGGGTTCCTTGATAAAGGGATACTGGATGTGCTCAGTAACAGCCAGTTTCCCAGTGGTCAGGGTGCTTCCCAAATCACTGACATTAAATGAGCCACTTTGCCTGTTTCCTGCTCTGTTTAACACACTGAGCTGAAGGAGGCTGAGTATCTCCTCAGTTCCAGCCAGCCTGAGCTGGTCCTTTCCTTCACCCAGGACACCTTCAACGCCACCTGTTCCACCTGCTACATGTTTTGAAAACACCAGTAAGGTCTTTGCTGTGTCTGTTATCAACAGATGGATTCTGTGATTAAGGGCAGAGAACATTTGTGCAGGATTTAGCAGTACATCCCACTGCAATCTGAGCTAACTCGAGTTAAGGGCATCCTGAAGTGATGCCTGGGTTACTATGATGGTAGTAAAGGTTGTCCAAGAGATTGGTTTATTCCATGCTTTTAGCATGTTGGATTTACCCTTCTCCAGTTCTGTTGCCCTTGTTTGTATTATTTTCATAGAATTATAGAATCATTAAGGTTGAAAAAGACCTCCAAGACTATCAAGTCCAACCTTTGACTGAATATCACCACAGCCACTAAACCACATCACATTATTTCAACAGCCGGGGGAATTCCACAGAGAAACTTTGTGGATACCATAATACGTTCTATTTTGGGGTGAAGAATTATAACACATGGCAACAGAGACCAGCCCTTGGTCTTTAACTAGCTACATTTTTAGTTCTTCATGTATTTGCATGTAAGCCTGCAGGAAATACGCATGGATATATCTGCACATTTATCAAAATTCCAATCAAATACTACTGCTACACTTCATTAAAAACAAGGCACTTGGAAATGCTCAGTTTACGAATTGGAAATAACAAAAATAAACCAGACTGAATAAGGGTTAAACCTTTGGAGATAGAGAAAGCTCTCATGGGAATTCCTGATGAGAAAGTCTGGTGACTATGGTTTTTATTCAAAATATTTGTGTTGAATCTATGGGATTAAACAATTCTGACCCTAAAATTCACTTTCCATTTCTTTTCTTTCATGTTTCCATTAACATTTATATCCTAATAATGCAATGCATGTGCTACATTGCCAGGTATTAAAACTTCTGTCTTCAAAGACCTTGGTACTTAATATATCATGTTGTGCTTTGAATTAGAAGGCATATTGGGGCATTTCTAAACATGATAGTCTCACACTTTATCTGTCATGTTTCAGTCCTGGTGGGTACAGATGAGTGTAGCCTAAACATCTCTGCAGAATTAGGCTGTAAATTACTCTGGTGTAATGCAGAAAATAATTTAGTTTTCTGTTGCCTAATTTCTCATTAATGAGATAGGACTAGATGTGGCATCTCTACAGAGACCTTTTTTACTGCCTCACTTCTTGTAATCATGATATTACAAATCACCTTTCATTAACCTACAGATATATTCACAGGCTCTAATGGGAACTACCATCATCATCATCATCATCATCATTATTATTATTATTATCATCATCAGGTTTTGATTGTGCCTTGTAGATGATTTGTGAATGCATTCATGTAGAAATAATGACATTACCTTTTTAAAGCAAGATATTGTTTCAGGAACAACAAGAAAATATTTGCAGTCTTTCAGTGCATAAAAATGGCTTACAAGAAAGATGAAGAAAGACTTTTAAGCAAGTCCTGTAGTGACAGGACAAGAGGCAATGACTCAAAAGTGAGAGAAGGTGGATCTACATTGTATATAGGGAAGACATTTTTACAATGAGTGTGGTGAGGCACTGGAACAGGTTGGCCAGGGGAAGTTGTGGATGCCCCATATCTGAAAGTGGTCAAGGCCAGGTTGGATGGGGCTTTCAGCTGTCTGGTCTAGTGCAAAGTGTCCCTGCTCATGGGTGGAGGTTTGGAAATAGATGATCTTTTAGTCCTTTTCAGCTCAAACCTTTCTATATGTCTTAAGAATCTGCTGCCCTTATTCAACTGCTTAGACAAACGAATGTCAAAGAATTCACATAAGTACATTTATTCTACAGATTTAGAAGAAGCAGTATCTGCATTTCAATGTATTAGAGGTAGAGGAAAGGTTTTAACAATTTAGATGTTAGATGCAACACAAATATTATTTTTGTGTCGCTAGAAGTGACATTAAAACAGACCTTCCCCAGAAGGTGGTGGAAATTTACATAAAGGAATTGATGTGTGAAAAGAAGGAAACCATTCAAAACCATCAAACCAAACCAACCAACCAAAAAAAAAACAAACCAAAACAACAGATGGAAAAGCACTATATGAATTGGCCTTAAACTCCTTATTTTTTCTTGCTGGCCCTCTGGATTATTTATAAATGATAGAAACATCTTTTCCTGTTGAAAGAAGGGAATCCTTAGAACAACCTGTAGTACAAGGCTTTATACTTATTCTTTAAGACTTTGGAGTAGCCCCATCTAACAGAAAAGTCTGGTAAATATTTCTATTTTTTAAACATAGAAATATTTAAGTGTCCCTCTACGAAAATACCAACTTTTTTTTTTCCAGATAAAACTTTCTTGCTTTTCTATGAAATCATGAAATTTCAGTCTGACAGTGTAGCAATAATAATTTCATCTATGTAGGTCATTATGGAAGTACCTGAAAATTGCAGAAAATTGAATGCCTGAAAATCTACTGGAGAAAATATCTACAAATCTCTGGCAACAAGTAAAAGAAAAATTCACATAGCTAATGCATTTTTTGCTCTGTCCTTGGTTGATCCTAGTAAATTTTTACTGTCTTTTGGATAGCTGCTGACATAACTTCTTTCTTCTTCTAGTTAATGGAGGTCATGATAGTTGTTCTATCACCCTCAGCTTTAAAGGCTGGGTGATTGCAAAGAGATTTAATACCAAACTTAAGATCAAATTCATTTAAGTGCTGATAGCCATTTCATATTGTATTTGTAAAAAAAATGTGTATAAGCGGAGTGCTTGTGAGAGCAACTGCAGATTAATGGTTTTATCCATCCTTGAGGTATTTCTTAAAAGACAATTTCTTGTCAGGGAATAGAGATTACTTATAGCAAAATTTTCTTTCTTCTTTTCATGTTAGTCAAAATCAGCAATGCAGTATTTTTGTATATGTAAGCTGTCCTTAAACAATAGTGCACAATATTCTTTAGGAAGTATGTAGTGTGCTATGTTTACTCTACAACATTATAACACTGAATTTTTTACTAGTAAACATTCCCATGGTTTTAATGTGTGAAACTTTTTTTCTTTTTTCCTCAATCTTTCAATCTGAAGGTTGAAGTCAGCCTCCAGAGTGACTCATGGATTTGCTATTTTGGGTTCTTTTCCTTATCTGAAAGGAATTTTTATGAGTGTCACCTGTTCTGCCTGTACTCTCTTTGCAGGTGTATGTTTACTTTTGTAACACAATCAGTTAAATCTTGTAAGGTGAACTGAAATCTTTTAAGATCTCAAAAGATCTTAACCCAAGTGAATTAAAAAGACCAGAATAAGGGTGACAACGACAACCTTGAATCAATAAGCATCAAACCTGGACTGAGCTAGCTAAGGCATAAAACCTCTCTACCTTCAGGAATCTTGTTCCTTGCCTAAGTACAGGACACTGGAAGAAGAAAGATCTGAGTCCTCTCCTTTTATGTAGCAAAGATCTCACTCTAGGATTGAGAGCAGTCACTGGCAGAAGGACCTCTGGCCTCCAGCCTCTCAGGAGAAAGCCCAAATACCTAAGTTAGAGGTTTTCTTTCCCTCTGGGTGACCCTTTCACTACAGTCTGGGACCAAATATTTGCATTGTCAACACATGAATGACATCTTTACTCTCTTGTTTTTGAATTAAAAGAGGAGGAGATGGAACAAAGGAGAGAAATAAAATCTGAAAAATTCTGAAAATGCCATCTCTATAAGTTGGGTTGTTCCTCCCATGCTGGCTTTTATGAAAAATTGTCCTGCATCCAACCTATGTAGCTGGCTGTCTTGGCTGGGTGGGATAGGATTAGGCTTGCTGGATTATTAAAAAAAAACCCAACCAGGTACTTTACAAGTAAATTCAGTTTTGGAATGGCTAAAAATATTTCCTGTCAACATCAGAAAATTCAAATCCCCTTGATTTTCTCATGTTAAAATTGTGTTTGATTTAAAATTTAATCTAAGTATATTAAAATATTAGGGAAAAGCTAAGTGAAACAAACATATCTGATCTGAACTAAAAAAAAAAAAAAAAGCAGGCATTAGTTCAAATGTAGGCCCTTCCCCAACTCTGTTTTAATTTATTATATTCTTTTTCTAGCATAAACAGCAGAGGCACACTGAGTGTGCACAACATGGACTACTGACTAAAACACTTTCTGTAAAAAGAAATTGCTGTGAGAATGCCCAGGATGTCCCTGACAGTCCAGGGAGGAGGTTGAAGGCACTGCCATGCCCCAGCATCTCAGTTTCCACCAGACGTACTCCAACAAGGTCATTTGCATCAGGGGATATTCAGCTTTCAAGGAACATCAGGAGGGACCTTGCAACATTGTGACCTGATAAAGAAAAACAGGATTTGTCCTTCCCATCATGCTGCTCAGCTGACACCCTCTAGAGGACAAACTCAATGAACTTGAAAATTGAGTTAGTTTGTGTCTCAGGAATTAATGTGAGCTGTTGGCTTCCATCCAAATTCCACTTCACCATTGATGTATTTTTAATTTTTTATCTTTGTTTGTTTTTTTATAACAGACCACAAGTCAAAATAATGGGTATTTGTCTTCTCATTCTTTAATTTTCATATTTAATATTAATCTGTATAGGTACCAATAAATAGAAGAATTTTTAAAAGGTACTTGAAATTAAATCATTAAATACCTCCTTCTTTTATTTTTTCCCCATTGTTTAAACTTCCTTAAAACAAATTTAGTAAATCAAAATCACTGTGTTAAACACTGTGGTTCTATTAATCAAGAAAGCTGGCAATCCTAACCAATATTTAATCTTCTTAATGCAAATGATGGGATTTTATTTGAATGCTGCTGGCTTCTTCAAAAAGGACAATTACCATTGTGTCAGTGTAAGTCCTGTCTGAGTGAGGGGGTGCTACCCTACTCCTTTGAATAACAATGAGAATATCTCATTTTTTTTCTTTCTTCCCTTAGCTATTTTGCATGTCTAGCAGAGGATTTTGCTATCTGTTGTATGTTTGGAAAGAGCACAGTTAAAACCAGTTTAAAATAGAAAGTAATGAAAAATGTCTTTCTTCTTTAACAGTACCTGACTGGATAGGCTTCAGAGAAAAGATATTCCTGTTGGAATCTAAGCCATTATCATCTCCATGAGAAACACCAGCTAGGACAAAGAAGTTCAGCCAAAATATTGGTCTTTGTTTCATGTACAGTGTAGTCTCTCTTTGCTGGACAAAGCATCTGAGAGTTGCAAAACTTCCTTCTGCACAAAAGCAGAAAGAGCTGTCTGTCCAGGTCTAGAGGCTACAAAGACAGGAGGAGCAGGTGGTCCATTTCCAGGTGCCCATTGCTGTGAGGATACACTCCGTTGGTCTCACACTCAAGTCATACCCACTTCTCTCGTACATTTTTAATTGTGGGTCCTTTCAACACTTTGCCAAAAATTTACTAGGCATAAATTCACAAGAGGTCACCTGAAGGATAGTGCTGAGGCTTTGACAGGGACATCCTTCAAACCCCACCAATTCTGGTCCTTCTCAAAGTCCAAGGGGAAGAAGTGACTATTTTGTCATGGCAACAGGTAACTTTGGGGCACACAGAGATACTGACAGGACCTCTTTGTCTGCCACAAATCCTCTAAAGCCTCTTAGAATTCACCTATGGCTCTCACAGTGGCTTGGGGATTGTTAGGTCCTGCTTCCCATCTTTGCACAGTCCATTAAAAGCAGCTTTTGAGAGATGGTGGTACTTCACGAAATTCCCCTGACTCTTACACTTAAATCTACCTGCCAGGAAATACTCCTATGCTGACAGCTATGAAAGTCTAGTGTTGTGTCCATGATATGTCACTACATCTAAAACAAGGAGCACTTTGTACTATGCAATTATTTCTATTGCATCTAAGTGTCGAAGAAAAAGGATATTTTCAAATGGTTCAAATCAATTCTGCATAACTAGATTAGGCTGAGATATCTTAGTAAGACTATTACATACCTCTCATCACTAATAGCAATTATGAGATATGTCTTGAAAACAAACAAAAACAGTAAACCCCCTTTTTTTGAAAATAACACTGTGACATAAAATCCATGTAGTTGACTTGAAAGCACTCCTCTTTTTATGGTGTTGTTATAAATAACATGAAATTATGCACCAATTATATGTGATGTTTATTTTGTCAACTTCCACTTTCCAAAATGATTAAGTAAAGATTTTCTATTTGTAGGTAAAATCCTCTTCTATAGAAATTAATACGTTTTTGCTTACTTTCTGCTTACTTTCCTTTTCTGCTTCTAATCATAAACCATAACAAATTTGAAGTTTAAAATTATGAGTACGGTGTTTCCACTGAGTCCTTAATACAATACTTAGTGTTAAGCCCTTAAAAGCTACATTTTACTCTAATATTTCTTGTGACTTGCTTAAGGAAATGGCTAGCTCCAGTCTTATGCTTTAGTTATATCTAAGTATACACAAGTTTTATGTACAGAATTATATGCAAGGTAAAGAAAACTAATAGAATATGTGGAAGCAGGCTTTAGGTTGCATTACTTGGCTGGCAAGGAAGGAGTACATGAATATTTGCAAGTGAGTGTCTCATAACTCAGGGCCAGCATCTACAGTAAATGCTGTTATAAGTCAAGAGGAAAACCTTTGGAATAGCTGGAATTTTTGCAAGTCAGTGCAGATTAAACTGGTATCAACATCTGCCCATAAATATATGTGGTCAGATACATTAAAGATACATTAAAGATACATTAAAGAAAAGGCAGGCAGCTCTTTACTGTCTGCACTGACCCAGAAGTGAGAATGCCACACGGAAAGAGAGAAGGCAGATGAAAGGAACACAAAGTGTTATGTTAAAATAAAGAGCCCAAATGTTAATTTAACTAGGGATTAACGTTTGCACTTGCAAGTATTTTGTCTACTGCATTTGCATTTATAAGAAATATCTTGGTTGTAACGAGATATTTTACTACAAAGAGACTATGGAGAAAACAAGCAAAATATAGTAATTTGAATAGTTGATACAGTAGGCATTATGCTTATCAGAAAGAATGCATAACAGACAACCCATTTCTAATTTTCTTTGCCAGTAGATAAAGCTTGGGTGAAATTTTCTATGTAGACCTAGATTTTATACAATCACAGACAATAAATGCTATGACTGAACCCATTCTTTTGGGAGTGTTTTGGCATACTGCCAAAATAAGCAAAATCTGAAGAAGCCATTAAAAGAAAACAGGAAATAAACCAATGTCAGAAACAGAGAGGGATTGTTGCCAGATATGTGTCCCCCACACAAACTGGGACTGTTTATTAGCATAAGTCAGATTTCTGTCCTAAGGAGGTTCACTTTGCTTTTTAAGGTTGGGGTTTATGAAAGATGAGAGTCCAGCTTCTGCTTCTCTTTTCCCTGAGTTCCCTTCTGGCACAGCATCTGATTCCTGTGAATCTGAGGGGAGCAGTGGTAGTGGGAACAGCCGCTTCCCATTCCTCCCACGGCGCAGGAGCTGCTGTTCGTGCACTGGTGTCCTCAGTCAGACAGGGAAGAAAGCAAAAATTAAGACAAATGTTATTGTTTCCCACTGTTCTGTGTTTACCACATTAACCAGCAGCAGACTTGGTCTGGTTTGTAATTATGGAACCTGATCCAAAGCCCACTGAAGTCCCTAGGAGATGTACCTCAGAACCATGAATCTTAACTTATCCAAATAATTTTTATACAAGGATTTTAAAACATAGAAGGGTTTGAGAGAAAAGCAGTCTTTTGGTAGTTTGGGGCTGGGATTTTTGAACCAGGGTCTGATATAAAGCACACTGTGATAGGGGGGTTTTTATATTTTAGCATTCTAAGGGTCTTTGGACCAGACCCTTAAAACATTGTCACAGCAGTGTCACTACTACCATATTACATGATTACTTCTGTGCACACTGCACTCAGTTGGAAGGAATTCAAAACAAGCCCAAATTTATACCAAAATATTTGCCACGTGTTTCAGATAAGGTACCAGAAACTTTGAACACAACGTAAGAGATTTAATTTCCAGCATTTCCTTTTAAACTCATTTATCTTTCTCCCTCCCTCTCCACTCTCACACCCCTACATGCTCACATTTTATGTGACAGCACTGCTTTAGTACCTTCAATAAAATAACCTTGTCCAGTGAGGCAAACACAAGCACCTTATGAGGTGTGACCAACTTTTGAATGCAGCCTTTGTCCTTTGCTGCTCTTTACAGATGACACAGGAGCCCTTGTTGTCACTGCAGCTTGACTGACTCGAAGCTGGGAGTGAGAGAGCGAAAGAGACCCATGGCATTTGTTGTCTTTTTGATCCCCTGCTTTGTGATCGGCACCGACGTCGCTCTCTCCTGCCAGAATGCTGACGACTTCGTGGGTGCCAGTTCTCCAGGGGACATCGTTATTGGAGGCTTGTTTGCAGTTCACAGCGAAATGCTGCATCCAGAAGAAGATCCCATCAAGCCGGTAATTCAGAGTTGTGCTGGGTGAGTAAGACTGGAAATTAAACATATAGCAAAGAAGAGAGCACTGACACTGGACGTGTAACTCTTATATTAAGGTCAACAGATTCTGGTTCTCTTGATTTGCTTAGTCTTAAAAAATTCCTTGGACATCACATAAATTTCATGTAAATTAATACAGGATGACAAAATATGGCCAAGTTACAATAAAAATACTGCAGTTTACTGAGGAAGGAAATGAGCATTTTATTCTATTTCAATCTTCACAGATAATCAAATCGCCTTGGATGTTTGTGTTATCATCTGATTGCCATGGAAATGCTGATTTGCTATAGGTCTGAAGAACTCAGCTGGACATCTATTCATTTTTTGTTATGAAGCTGAACCTACATGATTTTAACATAAGCAGACTATTCCGTTTTACCTAAGCCCATAGTAAAGTCTGCCTCCCATCTCTTGGGCAGCTCAGTTGTAATTGATGACAGTACCTTGATGGTGACACTGTAGTTAGTTTTTAAATTACCATAATTATTACACTTGGCACTATAATTGTGGCTCTATGTTATAGGATAGCCTACATATAAACACCTTGTCATGCATGCATTCTGTGAATCAGAATATTTATTCTGTTGGCTCCAAATCCTACTGTGCTTGAAACATCCATTTTTCTGGAGTGCATAAAAAGGAAACTTGGTGAAGAATTTTAGTTTAAGTACATAATAAACCTTTCCTAAGACCAGGAATTCCAAACACACATTCTTAAAAATTGAAATACAGGTGTAAATCCATACATTTTATTTGAATTTTATAGCTTAATCCCACATCTGAATCTAATAATCAGCTAGGCATGCTGGTATCCATCTAGATTTATGTCAAAATGTTGATTAAGTTGACAATTTTGTCTGTCTTCCATTATTTTTCTATGGAGACATAAATTATCTCAAGTCCATCTGAAAGTTAATTTAGATCACAAGATTTGTAATCTTTAGAGAAGCTTCCCTGAGAGGAAGGTTGGTTGTATTGTAGACATTTTGTGCTAGCTCAGTTCTGATTAATCCCCTGTTATAACATCCACTGAGGATGAGGGCAAATTTCTGGGCTAGCTTCATCAGGTCAAAAGAGTATTTTAGAAACACCAGTGCAAACCACTAGAGACCTTGACCTCTGAAATATTTTCTTCTATTCTGAAATATTTAGTACTTCCTTTTCTTTGCTTCATGCTTTTGGTGAAAATAACTACATTTTTAAAAAACTTTGTGGGTAGGTGTAGTAAACTGGAATATCTTCACTGACTGACAGATGCTTCCTTGTAAATTTTCATGTATAATGAAAACGAAACTTTTAGTACCTTTTTCTTTTCCAGAAAAACACTTTTATTCAGGTATATTTTAAGCTTTGTGTTTATTTTACTTAGTCTCCCATTAAATGAGAAAATGAGAAAAAAATGTATGGTTTTTAATCTTTTGTACACTAAACCCAAGCAAATCACACAAAACTTACTACCTATCAGTTCTTCTCAGCAGTTGTAAAATTCTAAGGGATATGCTCAAAACAGACTTTGCTTCACCCTTGCTTCAAGCAAAGTTTTTTTAAAAGATACTGCCTATGTTTTTCTGACAGCTTTGAAATTCAAGTTTTTCTTCAGACACTTGCAATGATACACGCTATTGAAACCATCAACAACTCAACGCTGTTATCTGGAGTTACTCTGGGCTATGAAATCTACGACACATGTGCAGAAGTTACAAAAGCCATGGCCTCTGCTCTGAGATTTCTGTCTAAATTAAATTCTTCTGAGGATGCTGTGGAGTTCAAGTGTAACTACTCAGACTACATCCCGAGAGTCAAGGCAGTCACTGGAGCCACCTACTCAGAGGTGTCAATGGCAGTGTCAAGGCTGCTGGCTTTGCAATTAATCCCACAGGTAGGTTTGAGGCAATTATTTTATTTTGGACAGAGGTTCAGATTTCCCACGCTAAGAATAAAGGCTCTGATCACAGGAATTGCAAAAGCCACTGTATTTACTACAGGGCAGGATTTGGTTTATCCTAAGGACATCAGGATGGGTGGGCTTCAGCTCCAAGTGGAGACCTTGGTTCACTTGCCCAAACAAAGGCAGTAAGGGATATTTTATGTACCCGAGGCACATTTATCCAAGTGTTTTTTCAGGGTCATGCTGGGCTCTTGCTAGCCTGGCAGTGCCTTTAGTCACTTCTGGTTACTCCAATGTACCTTGGATGATACTCAAGGACCTTGTTCAGGCAGCAAAGTTAGGGCTGTCACGTCCAGTTTGCCTGGTGGTGAATATGACAATACTCAATCTCAAGCTGAAAAAAAAAAAAAAAAGAGACCAGATCAAATCTGGCCAGAAATTCAGGAATTCTGTCCAGCCCAAGAGAAATTAAATATTGGAGTCAGTTAAAACTCTGGATAGGGAAGTGAGGAAGATTTCTCTAAAAACAAGATTTACTCCTGGTACTCTTCAAACAATTATAGAAGTGAAAGAATACAACAGTTTAGATGCACACTAGTCCTTCCCAAAACATCCTTTTCTACTTCTGACATCTCCAGGACTAGTACAGTTTCATATTTGTGCTTAGGCCTGTGCCTACCTTCCTACTGTCACATTTGAAAAGGAATTGGGGTCAAGGCCAGGACTAACAAGGAAGAAGCAGGCCCACTTCCACGCCATCCTGTCTTGCACTTTGGTTTTGGCAATATACATAAATTAACCAAATAAGTGAAAAAGACATAAAATCTGAACTAAAGATAACTTCTAACCGAATCTTCTCCTCTGCAATGGTAGGAAGTAATTCTGACCTCCAACGCCACTACAGGAACTGTAGGAAGTATGAAAACTAAAATGCCACACTTGAACATAATCAAAAGGCAAGTGACCAAAAAAAATCTTCAGTAGGGCATAGATGGAAAATGGGACCCAACAGATTTTTCTTATCAATAGCATCTGCAGTATTCTGACACAGTAAGATTTTGGTATCCCCTCCAGACAGGTGACTCTTGTTTTGGAAAATTTAAATTTATTTTTTAAGAACTGTCAAGAAATATAGGGGGGAAAAAAAGTTCCAATAAAAAAAATAAGAAAGGATTAAAACTGGAGACATTTAAATAGCAATGTTGTTTTTATGCTTTTCTAGCTACATTCACAAGAAAAAGATAATAAATCTTCTGTATTAAAAAATTATAGCATTTTGTATTATTGGTTGCGGTTTGTTTGTCTGTGAGGCTCTCCCAACAGATTTAATGATCTTTTTGAAATATAATAATCAAATCTTGGTGAGAATGTATATATATATTTATGGGTGAACCATACTAACACACTCAGTGATAGGAAAATACTACAAAATACAAGAGTGCTAGCAATTTGAATAGAGACTCAAAAAATAGCCAATATTTTAAATATTGTTTTGAAGAGCATGTTGACGGTATCTGAACAGAGTAAACCAAAATCTTCATACCATCATTACAGTCATATCCATTTTGAAAATTTTTATTCTCGACCTTCACTGAATTATGTGGAAAAGCGTGAAAAAAAAAGTGTAACTGGTGCTGGGCATGGTCTGCATCCTAAGAGCAGGGAGAGAGAACCTGCCCCCTTTGGCTGCAGCTTGTTGGTGCTCATTCACGGGAGGAGGGAGCCTGGGTCAGGTGGGAAGAAAGAGCAACCATGGCAGCTTTGGATCTCTTGGCATCCTTTGGAGGGGACCACGTCCATAACTGAATTGTTCGCTCTTCCTAGGTCAGTCCTGCATCATCAGCTGAAATCCTCAGTGACAAAATCAGGTTTCCTTCTTTCTTCAGGACTATCCCCAGTGATTTTCACCAGACAAGAGCAATGACTCGCTTGATCTGTGAATCCGGGTGGAACTGGATCGGAGTAATAGCCACTGACGATGACAACGGGCGGTTCGCTCTGGAGAGCTTCGGGGTCCAGGCCATGGCGAACAACGTTTGCATAGCTTTTAAAGAGATGCTGCCAGCCTATCTCTCTGACAGCACCTTTCACACCAAAGTTGATCAAGCAATTGAGAAGATTGTCAAGGAAACAAGAGTAAATGTCATTGTTGTCTTTATGAGACAGTTTCATGTGCTCAAACTATTCGAGAAGGCAATTGAGAGGAATGTTAATAAAATCTGGATTGCAAGTGATAACTGGTCAGCTGCAGTCAAGATCAGTACAATTCCCAATATCAAACAGCTGGGAACAGTTGTGGGATTTGGATTTAAAAACGGAGACATCTCCTCATTCCAAGAATTTTTGAGAAACCTTCATGAAAAGCCCACTGAAAACAACAAGTTTTTACGTGAATATATTATGCTTTTGTCAGTCTGTGCACACCTGGAATACCATGATTTTCAGACGTGCATTGCTAACCAGTCCCAGGATAATCTATTGGAAAATGATGGGAGTAAAACTCGGATCTGGAGAGATGATTTTTTGAATGCTAACGTTGAACCAGGATTTATCCATAGTACTATACTTGCAGTCTATGCTATAGCTCATGCCATTAAAGGGAAATGCAAAGACAGAGACTGCAAGGATCCATCTGCCTTCACTCCCTGGGAGGTATGATGTTAATTCTTTCAGATTTCATTCTCTCTGCCTAACTTTTGTCACATTTTTGCTCCCATATTCCTGGAGATAAAAGCTTGGTCCATTTACTAAATTACATTTTATCAGCTACTCGACTGCTAGTGGTTGGTTCCATTGCTGCAAACCACTGTGATACACATCGTGAGTGCTCTTGAGAGATGGGGATACTGCAGGATAGGAGCATTCACCAAAGAGCTTCAATTTTCCTCTCTCTCTTTCTCTCACCACAGTATCTGTTTTGTCTTAATTCAAGTATTTTCCTCTATAATGAGTCTCTACTTGAAACTGAAAATGCAATATATTATGCCTCTGTCTGATCTTGACTTATATATAAAGACATAATCTTTAAGATGGGTGAGGTACTTGTTATCACACTACCAGGTGGGAAAAGAAGAGGAAAAATCAGACAAGTAAACCTGACCTGACCTTTTACCCAAGAACCTGCTCAGGACTATTCACTTTTACACACTTTTACTCAGAAGATTAAACAAATGTTCACTTAAAAGTCAAACAGCCTCTGAAGCACTCTGATTTGCTCTGACCTCTTATCCTAGGTCAGGGCAGGTCAAACCAAGATATGGGATTTGAAATAAAAACCAACCAACCAATAACCCAGTAACAATCAGACTAATTACATGAATTAGTAAACACTAATGGGACAAATTCAGGATTGTTTTGTAGGAATGCAGCTTTATGGAGCTACATTTAAATCATAACTGAACTAAACCCCAAACCATCCAAATTAACTCCTTTTAAGTTGTTAAGCACTCATGAAGAGAACTGAGAGACAATTATTTCCCTCGTGATGTTTTCATAACATGTTTCTTCTACACGGAAATTCAGCCCTCTAGGAAGGGAGATATATATGTACAGAAAACTCTTAGGATCCAAATAATACATATCATACATCTCTATATACAGGGAAATAATAGAGTGATTGTCATTAGAGACTTTGCAAAAAAAGCCAAAAACCAGTTGCACCAAGATGTTGCTAAATATTAGCCCCTTCTGGCTGAAGCTCAAGATGTATTCAAAAAGCTCTGGTGTTCTCATATTGTTAGACAAATTGAAAAAGTGGAGAACAGAAAATTTAATGACTAGTCTGAGTATATACAATTAAAAAATCCTATTCAGTTCCACACAACTTGCAGCATCCAAATAAAACGCACCAATCAAATTGGTTAGAAACACACTGGTTCTTCATAAACTATATAAACACTAAAAAAACTACATCATACATGACAAGATGGCATATTATATACACCAGATGTGTTTCATAAATTTGACAAAGCCTGTTGAGGTAGTATACCTGTCAGCACATTTGTCAAATGCTATGAATATCACAAATGGACCCATGTAACAGCATGATTTTCAAATGCAGTTGAACTCAGTCTTTCACCAAACATTGAATTTTTTTCTTCTCAGTTAATTACTGTTGCTAAAAATCACTAGGCCTGCAAAATAATACAACTTTTGCTTCAATTAAGAACCATGGTAGCTAATGGGACTACTTCTGTGATCTCCCCATGAACGGGGAGTGGGGATATATAATGTGCCTTAACCTGTCCTTTTCTAGATTCACACAGACCTGTTTGATCTGTCTGTTTGTGGTGAGGGAAGCAGAAATTTTCCCCTGTTGAACAGAATGGATTGTAGTATGAAGCTGGACAGTTGCCCTGACAAAGCATATATACTGTTCATTGATTATTAACAGTTCTGATTCTCATTTTGCCATACACAATTTCAGTCAGAGTCACAGCTGGGAACAGTGCTAGATACTCTCAGACACACTGGGGGAATTTATTCTGGAAGCAAATATTTCCCAGATTGACTCTGCTGACAGTAAAGTAACAACAGGAGCACTGCTCACCACTGGTCTTTACAAGAAGGGGAGTGTCAAAAGACTCTATTAGTTTTTGCAAACAGAAATGTTTTCTCTGAATATCACACCAAAATTTTCAAGGCTGGAAAAAAATACTATGATTATGATTTTATGAAATTATGATTCTTTTTAATGGTAGATTTTTAAGGCCAACAGGATTGTCTGTATAATGTAATTCTGTAAACAAAATGAATTTCAATTTTAATTTTTCTTTGTCCTAAAAGCATTTCTTTTTAACTTGATACTATCATACATGTGTTAAACTACTCAGTTTCTCACACTGATGTGATACTGCTGTATGTTATCATTCCTTACACTTATATGCAGCTCCTTGAAGAACTTAAAAAAGTTGTAGTCATTGATGATGATAAGGAAGTCAAATTTGACTCCAATGGAGATATAAGCACCAGTTATGATGTCCTTCTTTGGAAAGAAATTGACGGCCACATGGAAATCACCACTATGGCAGAATACGATGCAGAGAAAGGCTTTGTCTTTGAGGATGAAGAGAAAAAAAAAGATTTTCTGGCTTTAAAGGTAACTTTTAATTTGTTGACATAATGTGTGAAATTTATTTTAAGGTAGTTTTTTTCTCCCTGCAGCACTTGCTACTGGAGCATGTGCCAGCTAGAAATCTCTTGTGTGGTATAATGTTCTTCTCTTAGAGCAAAGAATCCTTTCTGAGTTTATTCAACCTCTTTCATGCACCCTGAGATGCATGCTAGCCTATGCGCAGGCTCAGTGATACAAATTTATTTATTTCTCCAGAATACCCGTAGAAGGTTATGTCTGTGCTAAGGATGCTATTCCAGAATCTTACAAAGGGATTTTAAAATAAAAAATGATAGCGTATAAAAAAGTCCTCACTTATGTACCGCCTCTATTTTTTTTTACATGAAGATTCAGATGTGTTGACTTTATTGTTAAAAAAAAAAAAAAAAAAGTTTTGTTGTTTATTTGCCCCTGTTAGAGATGGGATCAGCAACATGAGTAGGTGGTGCCACCTGGAGCCCCAGCAGTGGTGTAGACAGGACTAGTGGGTGGCCCTGGCCAGTTCCAGCTGGACAATCTGTCCTCTGTGCATGGGTGGATGTCTGAGTTCGTGGCACAGCTCTGTGCTGCAAGGCATTCCCCACTAACGGGACAGGGTGAGGCTGCTTACTAGGTGGGCTGAATTCTAGTCTCCACATGTGAATTTAGCTGAGGACAGAAGGAAATCTCAAATCTTGTCCCTCTTTGTGGTGCAAGGAATGTCTCCACCTCCTTGTAAACACCATCTTGGAAGGAGAGGAGATTGCAGTGTGCCTCAGGACAGATTATTTGACAAAAAATTGTCTTTGGAAGGAGGACCTGAAGTGAGACCTCAAGAGAAGGCCCTGATCACACACCCAGGAGTGGAGCTTCATGACCCAGGGATAAGCTGGCAAGGGTCAGGAATGTCAGAGCTGCAGTACAGAGTACCCCCCAAAGCATGTCCTTCAGGCCAAGGTGTCCCTCCTGGGCTCTGAGCAGCTGAGCAGAGTATCAGGATCTCATTTTTGAAGCAGTTCACTCAAATTCCCCATCAGATGCTTCTGTGCATTCTTTGAAGATGACTCTCAGTAGTTTAAATACAGGTTCAAAGCTGAATGAAAGACTTTGATCTAGATTTTAAAGGTACACACAAATCCAGTGATTAGCACTCAGGGCCCAAAAAAAAAAAATTGTCATGTAAATAATGCCCCATTCTATTACTCGTTTACTGTGTGGAGAAAATACAAGAAATACGGACCCTACAATGTCTCTTTTCCAACATCATTTTCAGATTTTCTTAAAATATGTATGGTAAAAAAATGCAAATTGAAAAATCCTGGGGGTTTATATTAATGTTCCCTTGTAATTAGCTGTACCTGAGATGATGATTTCTTTTTTTTTTTTCCCTCTGCATACTGCAGAAGGTTCAGTCAACATGCTCCCAGCACTGCAGGCCAGGCCAGGTGAAAAAGGTTACAGAAAGTCCACACACATGCTGTTATGAGTGTATTTACTGCCCAGAAAACCATTACAGCAACAAAACAGGTAAAAACTTTGTATACAAATAAAGGTTTATTTATATGTCAATGCAATTGTTTTGCATGGATATAACATGCCTTGAGAACCTTAGGTTAAATATTGGAATGGGATTTAAATATTTGTTTATGATCAGTTTCCTGTAAAACTTGGTATAAATGCTTCTTAAAAGGCCAAGTTTAAAGTAATTGGATTGTGCAGCTGACTAGCATTACCCTTTGCTAGGATGGAAATTCTGGCTGATTTATCAGTGAGATTTACTCTCATTAAATAGAGTCTTTCCTCCCTGTCTTTCTGTAAGGAGCAATTTCTTGACTTTAAGAGTGGTGAGACACTGGAATAGGTTGTCCAGACAAGTTGTTGTGGTTGCCCCATTGTTGTGTTGTTGTGAAGTGTTCAAGGCCAGGTTGGATGGAGCTCTGAGCAGCCTGGTGTAGTGAAAGGTGTCCCTGCCCCTGGCACAGGAACTGGAACTAGATGGTCTTTGAAAGTCCCTTCCAACCCAAGCCATTCTATAAGCCTATGAAGCTATGAAATTCATGGGTTATGTATGTTGCTTAGCAGCACATTTTGTGTCTTACCACAGAGTACTGTGTAATTTGATATAACTGTACAGCAATATTTTCTAGTATCAAATCTGATGTATACTTTACCACTGGTTTAAGCAAAGTCTTTTAAAGGAGAACATTTAATACGGAGAAGAGAGATGGAATTAAGAAAATTAAGGTAGCATGTACTTTTAATATCCTGAGAGCAGAAGAAAAGTAAATTTTATCTTCTTATTCAATTAATTGTGAAGTTTCTCCATATCAGAGAATAGGAATTGCAAAGCAAAAGTACCTTTCAAATAATAATCTAAAGCAATGTTTGTTCTTGCTGTTGTATTTTAAAAGCTATCTGTAAAGAGAATATTAGGGTGTTTTCTTGTTAAAACAGACAAATGAAAGAAAAATAGTTCAAATTTTTGCAAGAGAATTGATTACTCTAGAATCATTGTTCAGGTTTCAATTAAAGTTTGCCTGTCCAGAGCTCTGGCCAGGCCACATTTCACTGGTCACTGATGAGCAAGACCGTTTTAGGAGCATGGTCATTTTCCCTCCTTGCCCTTGGCTGCCGGCAAGGCTTGCTCCCAGCTGGCAGGGAGCTCCAGGCATTTGAGCTTAGCTCGCTGTGCCACTGCCACCGCGGCCACCGCAGCCCTGCAGCTCCTCCCCCTGGACTGTGACAGCTGGAGTCAGGAGCAGTCAGACCCATCTTTTCCCTTTAGCATCCTTTCCCATGTTGCTCCTGTATCTCAAGTCCCTACAATCCGCTTTGCAGTTTATTAACTTTGGGATTCTAAGATATTTTCCCTTTTTTCTGCTTCCAGATATGGATTACTGCTACCAATGTAACAACAAAACCTACTGGGCTCCCATCAACAGCACCACGTGCTACAGAAAGACAATCTACTTCCTTGCCTGGACTGACTGGTTTGCTATCTTCCTCCTCCTCCTCTCTGCTTTTGGGGTTGTGTTGGTTTTGTCCATTTGTGTAATATTTACCAAAAACTTGGACACACCAGTCGTAAAGGCGTCTGGTGGTCTGACTGTCTGCTATATTATTCTCTTCAGCCACTTCTTAATTTTTTTAAGCACTGTCTTCTTCATAGATGTACCCACAGAATTCAAGTGTAAAACTAGGCAAGCACTCTTTGGCATAAGTTTTACACTCTGCATTTCATGTATTTTAATAAAGTCACTAAAAATTTTACTAGCTTTCAGCTTTGATCCCAAGCTTCAAAATTTCCTGAAATGCATGTATAAACCTATTCCCACTGTGGTAATTTGCACTGGAATTCAAGTTATCATTTGCACCTTCTGGCTAATATTTAGGACACCTTTTGTAAATCAAAATTTCTCAATCCCAAGAGCAATAATTCTGGAATGCAATGAGGGGTCTATTGTAGCTTTTGGAATTATGTTGGGCTACATTGCTGCCCTAGCATTTATTTGCTTCATATTTGCCTTTAAAGGTAGGAAGTTGCCAGAGAATTACAATGAAGCTAAATTCATCACTTTTGGCATGCTAATTTACTTTATAGCATGGATCGTATTTATCCCTGTCTACGCAACTACATTTGGCAAATACTTGCCAGCTGTGGAAATCATCGTTATTTTAATATCTAATTATGGAATCCTCTGCTGCACTTTTCTTCCAAAATGCTATATCATCATTTACAAGCAAGAAACAAACACAAAATCTGCCTTTCTCAAAATGGTTTACACTTACTCCTCTAAGAGTGCAGGCAGCGTTGCTGTTAGTCAGGTTTCTTTAGATTCAAAGTCTTCCAGCCTCCAAGCTACTATCACAGACTGGTGTAAAACAGAGAATGACTCTATGAATGGAAACTGCCATTTCCAAGTGCCTGGGCAGCCAGCAATAAAAGGAAAAATTCTTCCTAAAAATGGTGCAAGGACTATGGTCAGGAAAAGGGTCTCCAGCATATGACCGGCCAGTGTTAAAGTACTTTAGGCTTTAGTTAAAGCCTAAAGTGGCTTTTTAAAGGAAGTTAAAAAGCCACTTTAGGGAGCCATTTCTCTTTCAGATCTCTTTCCTGTTGGTATCTCCAAGGAGGGCAGGCCATGTGAAACACCTTTTCCAGTACTTAGGCACTTACCAGATCTGAAAGGCTTTCCTGACTCACACAGTCTATTCCTTGCTCCTGCAAACTTGCTGATGTGCAGTTCCCTTCAGCAGCTCCCTTCCTTCCCCATCTAGCCCACACAGACCTGTGGGAACCTATTCTGCAACCTCCCTTCCTCAAGTGAGGCAGAAGCATCACAAAATTATCATTTCTCACAGTCATGTAAGTGGGACTACATGACTTTCCCCACTTCTTTTGCCTCTTTGATGCTCAGTTGTTTAAGGAGCTCTTCTTCTCATCTTGGCCCCATTTTACAGATCAAAGAGAACATTGTCCCAGCCTTTGTTTGCCAAGATAAACAAGTCCAGTCCTTTAGTCTCCACTTTTAAGATAGGCTTTCCATTCTTCTGAACTTCCAAAAGTAACTCTTTTCATCTGGTATAAGTGAATCTTTTTTTTTTTTTCTCCCCAAAATTGCACACCTTATTCCAGATGAGTGCTGTAGTAACATTTAAGGTTCCTTGTGCTTACCAGCACGGTAATGAACTAGAGACAGATCTATAAAGAAATTAGAGAATTCTGGGGCTCTGTAGTTATACCTATGTTCACCTGTTCACCTTTTTTCCCCATACTCAGAAGAAACACACTGATTCACCTCATGCACCTCCTCTGAGGCACGAAGAGGGCGAACCTCAGGTGTCCTTTTATTTGAGAGTGTAAAGTCAATGTGTAATGTCAAAACTTAAAACCTCTCATTAGCATAAATAATGTAATGACCAGTATCAGCATGAGTGCATCTTGGAAAATTTAAGGGGGTTGATATATATTTTTAAAAATGTGATTTTCAATAAGAACATGACAATGCATCATCATGATACACAGAAATAGCACAAGGATGACCTGGCATGATCTGCACTGAATGAGTCTCTGCTCTGTAGCTCCATGAGCACAGCTGTGCTGTGCCTTCTGTATGAGAGGCAAAGGGCACATTCAGAGAAGGAGGAATTTTTCTGTCAGGATAATGGTTGCACAGAGCTTAAACAGCAGAACTACATCATCAGTACAGGAACAGGAAAATACTTTTCCATAACGATAAAACCCAGAACATAGAAACTTTGCTATAAGTTCTGTGCCATGTTACTGTAAAATAATACTAAAATCCTTGATATTGTGTATCTATGAAGGTATTTTAAAGTCATTTGAAAGGCAAGAGTGCAATTCATATATGGATTTGTGTAAATACATATGTTCTGTTGCTGATTGTAGGAATGAAGGGTTATGTGTATATATTTATATGTTGAATGCTATTTATACTTCAGTTGTTGCAAATGCTTTTCTGCATATGAGCTTATACATGATAAGGTTAAAATGCCTGCAATGTGACAGCCAATGCAGCAAGAAGTCTTCCCCTAAAAGAGAGAAGTAAAGCTTACATTGCACAACTTTCAGCAATCAGCTGGTTATAAAAGTTAATTTGGCTGGAATGTTGTACCTGTATTTATTGTTTTCAAAAGTGTTGAGTGTGGCATGCCTTGAAGCTGTATGAAAGGGAATGATTAAAGCCATATTGATGTTTAAAATTGAGTTTGCTTACTTAATTTCCCTACCTCTCCCCATGAGCTTCTGTTTGGCCTTGAACAACAGCAATACACGCAGCTGTAAGGTTGTTTCCACTATAGACCTCAGCCTGCTTAGAAACATCCTTTAGATTGAAAGCCGGTAGGGGATTCATCCTGCAGGACAGTGAGGAGAATGTCTTGATGAACAGGGCCTGGTGACAGCAGTATGAAGGTCTCTACCGAGGTATCTCTGAGGAAAGACATCACATATGGCAGAATTTCAAAGGAGCCCTACTTGCTCCATCTAATTCTCCAGCTACTTAGGTCTTCTGTGCAAGGCACAGTCCATGGTGGAGCAGAGAGGATGTAACAGGTTTGGAAGCTTGACTTGACAGCAAAAAAGAGACATTATACCAAGATGTGTTACGTGGTTTTAAATGCCTTGTCTGCAAGAAGCAAGTGATCATATGTAGGTAGAACATAAAGGGATTGTGCTACCCTACACAGAGGAGATGAAAAAGCTTAAAAGAGGACTTTATTATGCTAAAGTAGCATTTGTGCACATTCTCCTGCCCAGGGCAGTAAGTATTCCAGCAATCTAACTATTCCTCTTGCTAGTCATGGGGACATTAAATGAGCCTGAAACAGATTTTCATCCCCAGAGCACAGAACAGGAATTACCTTCCAAAGTCATAGCAAAGTCTTATCCTGGTGCTCCCAGAGCCATAGCCCATGGGTCAGGCCATGTGAGGCCAAATGGACCAGCTCTTTTTTCTGGCCCAGAGCACAGTCTGCTTGCTTACTTTGGAAAGATCCTGAAACCACTTCTCAAAACACTAACATCCCACAGGCACGTTTTCCACCTCGGAGAGTGATAGAGAGAACAAATGTCTCCAAATACAGAGCTCTTCACACAGAAATCAAATGGGAAAATGCAGTTTGTTAAGGTCGGCAGGAGGCTGCTCTGGATGTAAACATTTAACCTTTTTAGAGCTTGTGTCATCCATTGTTAATAATGCTAAATGATGGGTTCTGAAGCCACTATCATACAATGTAGAATATCTTCATGTAGAATGAAGACCATGAAGGCCACCAAGTGTTCGATGTCCTCTTCTCAAGAGCAACATTCCCTCAAGATTTCAGTAGCTCTGCCTGTGTAGATGCCTTTCAGCTACCCACAATCTTTAGAGCAGTTCTTTGGCGAGTGCTGGAAACTACGTGAGCTCCAGGCTTCCTCCTAGGAGCTCTGCCGATGGCCATTGGAACTACAGTGACTCTAAATGTGTGGGTGACCATCAGGAAGGGCAACTAATAGCAGTGTCTGGGATGCTGCTCATAATGAATGACACTGAGCCCAGCCCAGATGTGCTGACTCTTCCTACTCTTCCCTTGTCTTCAGGGACAAGGAGCACTGCTGGACACGATGCCACTCTATTTAGGCAAAGTATCATCCTCTAGGTCATTTCTGTTGATGTGTCTTCATCTCCTTGACAACATTCTGAAAGAGGGCACAGCTGCTCAAGGAGTGTGTGTGCATGTGAAGAGCTACATCTCTTCCTTTTTGTTATATGCTCTGCTCCTGAAGAAAAGATAGTTGGAGGTTTTGGCTACAGATAGTTCAAAACTCCTCCTTTGTGCTGTCACACTGAGCACAGGACTTAAGCTGTTGCCAGACAGTGATCCATCCCTGGGGAGTGGGACTTCCTCTGTTCATCTGCAGCCATTCTGGCTTTGACTGATGCATGTAAAATCTTCCACTGCTTGGTGCATCAGACACAGACTTACACTGTCATGAATATCATGCTCACACAGGCTGTTACTTAGTAAATGTCTATTCTGTGCTGATTTCTCTGAATATTTTTTTCACAGTTTGTTTTTTTTTGTTTGATTTTGGTTTTGTTTTTCTTTTTAATAAAATTCTATCCAGGATGTGAAAGGAAAAACAAAACAAAACAAAATTTCAGTTGAAATAGATAGCCTATAACTCGAATCAGTATATTTGAGCATTCTGAAAGCAGTAAAATGACAGAAATACAGATGTGGGCAGGTAGAACTTATACTCTACATAGAATCATAAAATGGTTTGGTTTGGAAGGGACGTTAAAGATCATCTAGTTGCCATGGACAGAAACACCTTCCAGTAGACCAGCTTGGTCAAAGCCCCATCGAACTCTCCAGGGATGAGGCATCCACAACTTCTCTGAGCAACCTGTGCCAGTATCTCACCAACCTCACAGGAAAGAATTTCTTCCTAATCTAAACCCATCCTGATTCAGTTTAAAGCCATTACTCCTTGTGATGGGGTATAGTAATCACTACACGCCCTTGCTCCATCTTTCTTGTGGGCCCCCTTTAGGCACCATAAGGTGCTGTAAGGTCTCCCTGGAACCTTCTCTTCTTCAGGCTGAACAACCCCAGCTCTCCCAGCCTGTTTTCACGGGAGAGGTGCTTCTGGTCTCTGGTAGTTTTTGTGGGACTCAGGACTCGCTCCAACAGGTGCACGTCAAGCTGAACTACCGCGTCTGTTTCTTTAGCCGAGTTTTGTCTTGGACGCTGACCTTTCTTCACCTGAGTTGCAATCCGTGAGCGGAGTAGGTGAACAGGATGCCTTCTCGGGAGGATCGANGGCACCACCCGCGGTAAGGGGCTGCCCGCCGCGCCGAGGGGAAGCGGAGGCACCGGGATCGGCCCCGCGGCGGCGTCCCGGGGCTGACGGGGAGATGCGCGGGCGGGAGGGCGGCTCGGGACCGGGACGGAGCGGGGCCGGGCTGCCCGGTGGGGGGACCCGGAGGGGGCACCACAGCTCGGGTGGTCCCGAGCGTTCTCCTGCTCGCTCGGGTACCCACACCCGCGGGCGGCGGGGAGGTCGAATCAGGCCCACAGAAACACTCGCTGTGTGCGGGGATATTCCAGAGACGGCGCGGAGGTGACTCTGCGTAGCCGAGACCTGGAGGTCTAATCCCTAAATTCCTCGTCCAACGACCAAAATGGGTAGGGTTTTTCCCTTCCACACGTCATAATTATCTGTCATAATTCTTAGTGCACGGTTTACAAAGTNTCCCCGCCGGGTGTCGGCGATCGTCCCGCCTCTCCTCCGGACGCGGCTGGAAGGGTTCGCGGGGCGGGGCCGGGCGGGGCCGGGGTCGCTCCCGCTGCGGCAGAGGGTCCGGCGAGGCAGAGGGTTCCGCCGCTCCTCGCCATCCTCGCCATCCTCGCNATTATCTGTCATAATTCTTAGTGCACGGTTTACAAAGTGGGTTTTTGGTTTTTTTTTTCCCTACTC
The DNA here is from genome assembly GCA_013399835.1 of Leptocoma aspasia. Lineage (NCBI taxonomy): Eukaryota > Metazoa > Chordata > Aves > Passeriformes > Nectariniidae > Leptocoma > Leptocoma aspasia. The sequence goes on along the minus strand of VXAX01002316.1, from coordinate 121,544 downwards.
TTTAAGCTGAGCAGGCTCACAGGGTGGTTGCAAGTTACAAACCTTCGAAGTTTGACAAAAAAATCCTCCTCTGGACTGGACGTTTCAAGACAGAAGAAGAGATTCCTCTGAGGATCCCGTAAGTGCGCTGGCCTTGTCCAAGGGTAACGTGGAGCTGAAGGGAAAGCAGTGGTGTGATCCTGATTCTGTGGAAAATTTAATCTTTTTCACAGAGCTTAAAATGGTTGGTTTTACAACACTGAGACTTGGACACAAATTAAAGGGCAAGAGAATTTCCTGTCCTGGTTAGAGGTTAAGATGAGAAAATGTTCCTTGCTGCAGTCCCTAGAGCCTGGGATTAAGAACTGGATCCATCTGAGTAGACAGCCTTGGTTACATCTATGTACTGGCTTGTTTGTTTTGCTTATTCCTAACGTGCAATCAGAGAAGGATGTTATTGGTAAATTGGTAAATAATATTTTCTGTTTATAGCTCACATAAACTGTTCTAAGAGAGCTGAATGATTACATATAACAAATTATTTTTTGTTATAGAATTTGAGGAAAAATAGGGAAGGAGGTAATGAGAGGAGAAACCCTCATCAAGGAAAACTGAGCACTTAACATAGCCTTAGTCTTCTATTCTTGCTGACCCACTGGACTAGATGATCTTTGAAGGTCCCATCCCACCCAAACTACATAGACTCTACAGTTCTCTGACTTGCTGAAAATTAGCAACCCCTAAGGGAGTCAGGCACTAAACACCTGAAACCCCTCTAATGTTTAAGGCTCCCTTTTCTTAAGATGTTAGGTAGTGTGTTAGACATCTCTCCAGCCATCGTCCCTGCCTTGGGTGACACGTTGAGAACAAGCAGTGTGCAGAACTGTCTAAAGCAACAGGTACATCCTCTGCCTGTTCTTGCTGGTTCCTGACACTTTCACTGGAGTTTGCTGAGCTGGACAGTGGCTTTCTGGACAGTTTAGCCTCTCTTGTGCTGTTAGTTTCATCACCTTGCTCTAGAGGAAGGTTCAGACATGTCTCAGGAACTGTAAATGCTATTCAAGTCATCAGGAGATGTTTATAAACACATGGCATTTTGCCAGTCATACAGAGACATGAACAAAAATCACACCTCTCTGGCCTGGCAGGTGAGTATGCTTTCTGGGTAAGCAAACTATGTTTAGAACTGTAAGACTATACTATACTGTATTATAAATAGTAATATAGTAGAAGTAGTTGATTGTTAGCCATTGAGGCTGAACTGTGGCACTGTTTTAACTCTTGTCAAAACAAGAATTGCAAGGTGTTGCTACCTGTGAATACAACCTAATGCTGAAGGTAGTTTGCACTATGAAACAAATGTGCAGGCTTTATTCAAGGTTGTGGTGGTTTCTTTTATTTTTTAAAGCCCCAGCTGTTGCTGACTTCAGCAGAGGTTTACCTGGAGTCTTGATTAAAGATTGAATAGCAAAGGCCCTAATATGCAATTAGGGAAGAATATTGTAAGGTCTGTTTTCCTTAACAGGGAGAAAGCAGGGAGAAAGTGAAAATCTGCCTCAGAGGAGTTTCAATTAGTGCACTTGAAATATAATTAGGCTAGTACATCAGACTAATAACATTTATGGTTTTGCTTTTGTTGCCACAAATGGATTACTGGATTAATGATCCTACGTGCCAGTCTGATGTGCAGTTTGTTTTGAAGATTATTTTTTTATCATTGTACAAACCAGAAGCAGTTCCTTAGAACTGCAGGCATTGTTAGTCACCTGCAAGAAACAGAGTGTGCACAATGTGCTCCTCCCCTGTGTGTGCTGGCAAGGAAGGGATGGAACGGCACTGCTAGTCCTGGGACCTGTCCTCTTCCACCACACTGAACCTTAGAGGGAAGCACTGCAGCCCTCAGCCTTGGTGCAGGCTTTCATGGGCACTGTCAAATCCCCAGCTCTGCCCCATCCCACTACGCTGTTTAAAGTAAATCTAAAGGCTTTTTGAAGGAAAGAGAGCATTACACCATGTTTACTTAGAACACAAAATAAATTCTTTTTTTTTTGCAGCTATTAGTTGTGGTTTACACATATGTATAAAACATGTACTTGTATCTTAGAAATATCTAAGTATCTATATATCTATCTATATAGAAAGCATTCCCATGATGAATTATGAAAGGAAAATGGTGCACAGCCAGTATTATTATGAACATCTTAACAACTGTACTCCCAAGTATAATGTTTGACTTGGAAAAACTTAGCTGAACGTTTTGGGACAATTTTAATGATTTCCTGTACTGCTGGTTCCCAGGGCCACGCTGATGGCTTAGAAGAGAGGAGTGTGGAAATGGGAGCTGTACCAAAGCAGATTACTGGGCTGTAAAACCCCTCCTTTTCACCAACTACTCCCAAACAGAGCACAGGAGTTTTCACTACTTCTGCTTTTGATGACCAGCAAAAACAATCCTGTAGATTGTTCTTGTTTAGGTGTGCATTCCTGAAATAGTGAGGTGGCTGACATCAGCTGCCCACTATCTGTCAGGCTGCTGCTTTAATAAAGAACTAAAACCTTTAACTCGTAGTAATACAAATCCTGCTCTAATCAGCAATCCAAGGATGTAAAGTCCTTAGCCTACAGAACACTATCTGAACAGGTTAGATACAGCAGTAATTGATTTCTAAAGTTAACTTTGAATAAAGGGAACTTGCTTTTTACTCCATCTATCTGACATCACATATACGTCTCCATCTGTTTTAGACAGATAACCCTGCTTAATTTCCACTATGTTTAGAGTTTAAGGTATGATTTCTGGTGTATTTACCCCAAGCATTGAAATGCAAACATTTATTGCCTGAGCAATTTTTTTCCCAGCTTAAAAAACCCCAGAAGTCTGAATCTACTAAATGTTGCTTTGCCATGGGAAATGGATTAGGATCAGAAAATGGCTGATACATGACTAACTGCAGCAAGCTGAAGATGCTTGTTTCAGAAGCTAATTCTATATTTATTTTTAAATTGTGATGTTATGCCTGCAATGCTTTGAAGAGATACTTTGCATTTTTTAATGGCTCAATTGAACTACTTTAATTGCAGGCCAGAGATGATAGACAAGGCAAGAAACAAAGCTCGAGTGAAAGCCTGTTACATCATGATTGGGCTCTCAATTATTGCCTGTTTTGCGGTGATTGCTTCAGCTAAGAAGGTGAGATATGACCCTGTAGCATACTTTAAAATAATGGAATTCGTGAAAAGCACACAAATCTAAACCAAGAGCAGCAGCTTACAGCTGCCCAAGTTTTAGCTAATCTAGTCTCTGTCACCTCCACCACCCTAAGTGGCTGTTGCCCATTCCCAAGGTTGGGTAGCTTTCCCTAGGCGCATCCTTACTCTTAGGCTTTACTTCCTCAGGCTGCTGCACGTCATGAGTCCTTAACGAGCTTAAACTTGGCAAAGAAGGCCAAGTGGCGGAAGGAGGCTGCGCTGGCCGCGGAGGCGAAGACGAAGTAACTTGGTCTGAAATGCTGAATGTCCTTGGAAGAGCAAAATTAACTGCTGCTGAGAGCAATTAGTGACTTTCACACACCCCTAAATGGATAACTGTAGTATGCACACCCTGGAGCCAGTAAGGGCAGATACAGCATTACAAAAAGAAAGGGAAGGTCTCTTTCATTAGGAAGATATTCAGGATACTTGTTGCATATAATTAAAACTATTTAGAACGTTTTACATATGATTAAAAGCAGTAATTAGTTTTAAAGGAGATGAGGTAGTTTCCTAAGAATGTCAGGTACCTTTGGTTAGATAACCACAAAATAGTTAAACCCACAAGGTTTTCTGTCTGGTGACAGTGCATAGTTTTTCAGTGCACAAATTGCCACTTGGAACTCATTGGCATCAATGCTGTATTCAAAATGGTATTTGCATTTTTTAGCTTTAAGAAGCAACACTTACTGAATCACTAAATAAATACAGTAAACATCTGTAAAATAGGTTTTATTGGTTTCTGTATGGTATTTGGAGATTTAACATTCCATAATATTGCATACTACTTAAATGTGTTCTGTTACAGTAATGGGCCTTTGGCCTGGATTTAAAGATGCACTATTACTATCTGAAGTTAATACAGGCAATTTAGTTTCCACGCATTATATGAAGACGTTGTGCCGTAAGTAATTAGAATTTCTCATTCCAGGTTTCAGTGAAATCTTGAGGTCACAGTTTAAGCCCACGTATCAATTTGCAGACCTATTACAAAAATCCTCAGTTGTACAATTTAATAAATTTAAACCTATTGAGAATTAACCATGGAGGAAAGACAATAGTGCATCTTTACTATTTATTTAAAGACAGGCCCAACAATAAATGGTTTCCAGTTGCAAACTTGTTCTACAGCAAACATTTCTGTGCCAACATTATTACTATTTTCTGATTGCTGCTAGCAACAGTGTGTAAAGCAAATACTAGAAAATTAAAAAGCTGTATGAACCAGTCCTTAGACAAAAGTGCAATGATGGAAAAATTAGATATGATTCAGTGTAACAAGAGTAGGGAACTAATAAAAAAAATCTTATGCTCTGCATAATTGCATAGATTAGCTAGTCAGTATTCACATTTAAGCAGAACAAATGGTACCCTTTTAATTAAAGCCAAACCCCTGTATTTTTAAACGGACTTTGTAACTGAAGGGGCACTTCAGATTGCATATAAAATGCCAAACTTAAAGAGATTTTCATATCACAGTTGTAATTTGTTTCTCTCTCCATACTGGTTTCATCTGTTTAGGTAACATCATCATAATCATGCCCCTACCTGCAAATGAGTACACCGGAGCTGACCTTAAGTCATAATCTCTGGTTTTATTTTGCTCATTTATGTGCTTTTAACAAAGCGTGATATAAACCCAGTGATAAAATAGGAGAGACCATCCTTTAAACAATTCATTATTATTTTTTAACAATATCAGGGTAAACCAAATGTTGAGTTTAAATAAAGATTTTCATTATCCTAAGTCCATCAATTTTAGTTCCCTTTCAAACTGTTCCATTCAAATGTATCAGAGGCATGAAATATATTTTGTCTAAATGCGTAAAGTGCAGTCACTAACTGTCCACAAGATAGAATAATATATCCACACAACTGAAGACATTCTTTCAAAACAAATATATTACTTTAAATCTCCCCTCTTTGCTTCATTTTCAAGTCTTTCAATTAAGATTTTTATAGTTCAGATTTGGTTTAAATAAGAGAGGCTTATACATGCAGTTTTACAGGGTTCTCCAAATAAAAAGCAGGCACAGCTGGTTGTTATCAAAACAAGATTGTTAGAAACAAAGGAATACCCTGTTACCTGAATAATTTTCTTACACTAGAACACTGAAATTCAGCATTTGCTAGTAATCTTGGTAGATTTCCATGATTGTTACCCTGTTCTTTGATAGATGGGGAGTGGGGAGACCATGGGAAAGAATGAAGGTTGGTGTATGAAAACCTAAAACTCTGAGAGTAAAAAGGGCGTAAGTACAATCACCTAACATTATATGAAAATTTGGCAGCTGTACTCAATATTATCACACTATTCAAAACTGTTGTATGCTGTACAAATCTAGGTTTAAAGTGTCATTTGCTAAAATATCTCATTATTCAGAGTTCATAAAGTACAAGCGGTCCTATATACACTTCTTACACTTCTATCTTCCACTAAAAAGACTTCAAAGGGAGGTTGCTCCCCTCCCAGTTATATCTTAGTCAAAACTGACCATTAATTTTAGAAAATCCACTTCAAGTCCCACATTCAATTACAATATAGAATATATTGCTGTAACATCAAAGTGAAACATCTTAGAATCTTAACTTGCATGTAAAAAAAATTCTAAATATAAAATGGTACTGTAAATGATACCACCTTTAACCTGTATTTTCAGTGCATCATAATATTATTTAGTGACAAGCACAGTGCCATGGGTAAGTGATTTGAAGTTTGAATTGCAGCTTTTTATGAAGCATGAAATGCTCTCATATGTCACAGATTTCACTTAACCCAGGAGTTTGATGTTAATACATTAATTACAGGTAATAAAAAATAGCAATACTTCAGAGTTAACCCGAAGTATTAATTTCTCCAAATGAGATATACTACTAATACACCAGAAACACTACTTATATGCAAGTCAAAGCAGAGCATACATTTTTCTGTACTCAAAACTGTTAACGTAAATATTAGAATTCTATTTCTTTTAGTGTTTAACAGCAAACACTGTATATTGTAGAGCCTAAATATATTAGATGACAATAACTTCTAGTTAGTTTTGGTGTCCACATACTTAATGCTATTTACAGTACAACAAACTTTTCCTTCAACTGGAGTGATTCACTATTCATTTTTCACTGCAGTATTCTATTGTCTTACCAAAAGCAAACCAAATGCATTAATCTAAGGAACAATTCAAGTGGCAGTAGCATACTTGGTCAAAAAACAACACCTACTGTCTAAATTTTTAAGAAGCTATTGTACTAAAAGGCAAACATTGCAATGTTTCTCAAACTAAAGTGGTGTTACCACATCTTGACAGAAGACAGCTGTAAAACATCAGCTTGGTGATTGGTGCACATCACCCTTCTGTCACTCCTAATTGCAGCTTTCTTGTGGTAACTGCAGCGGCTGCTTCCACTGCAAAGTACTGCAGTTGTGGCTGACTTGTAATGCCATTTAGCAGCTTTCATTATAGAGCCAACATCAAATGACCAGCAAGGTCTCTGCTGATTCCAATTTGAAAACCTCTGAAATAGTCTTCTTCCCACATAATTCAGAAAAAACTTTTTCATATATTCAATATTATATTAGGTAATTAGCATTATATATGTATATCTATTATGTCCTTAAATACATTTTATAAATAAATTCCAACAGTGTGCTGTAAAGTAAGTAATGCATAAAAGTTTTACAATTTAAATAAATATTTTTCACATTCCAATTCAGCTTCGTACAAGCTTATCTTTATTTCACGCCTTAGTTCTGAAGCAATGTTTCTGCTTCAATACAAGAGGTAGATTTGATAGAGACTGGGCAAGTCAAGCCTACTGCCAAAAATTCAACTGTCAGTAACTGTATTGCTGATATGAAGTTTGAGACTACATGAAAAATTCAGAACTACTACCTAAAATCCTACCAAGTCTTAGCTAAAAGTTCTTGTTAAATCACATTTAATGCTTTTAGACATGATTACTCACAGTTGTTTTCTGTACATAAGAGATAATGAAGAACACAAATACAAAACAGAGAACAGTTGTCTCTAACACAATATATAAAAGTGCATGAGCTGTTTCTTCATATATTTCTGCAAAACATATTCAGTTTTTCCTCTAAATTTGGCCATAAAGAAAAGACCTCTGAGAAAATAAAAACCCAAACCGTACAAGTGTTTAAATTTTATGCTATATTCACTTCAGTAGTTTAGAGCTGGAACCCCTCCATTGGAGCCTCCTGCTGTTGAAACACAAACTGCTGCTGACTTTCATCCACCTGAGGTGCAATACTAGAGTCCTCTTCTTCAACACCAAAATAATGTTCTATGAGTTCAAAAGCCTTTTGGTAGATCTCTTGGTTTTCATGCCTCTGAAGAAATTCAATTTTATCAAGTCCTAAATTCAAAAGAGAACATTTAAAGAAATATAGTTGCTTAAATGAATGATGAATTCAAATTGAAACAGCTTATAGCATAGCTTATAGTACTTCTTAAGACAAAAAGATGCAATCCCAAGTCACCTCAATTGATTTGATATCACTGGTTCCTAAATTCCTAACACATGTATTTCTCGTCTTCATTTTCTGATGTTCAAACTCATTTTAGAACTATGCCAGAAGCATTTAATTAAACTAATATCCCAATTTCTGTTCTTCTACTCTTAAGTCTTCCCCAACTCTAAATTCTATCGCCACTCATGGAGTTGTCACTGGGCACAGTCTGGTATCTTTTTTTGAATGTAATTGTAAGATTTAAAGATACTACCTTTTGGAAAGCTTACCATTTTGCAAGTAGAGGACATAACCTCTGCTCCTATGGCTGAATTAAGTGCTAGGCAGTCAGTTAGGGTGATATAAAATTCCTGTTTAATTTTTTAAGGTAATGTAGTTTCCACTTAGGTTGGATTAGAAAGAACTCAAATGAACCCTTCTGGTGACTGCAGAGCCCAAAGCAATGAGGGTGATATAATCAGCTGATTTCCTTACTTGAACTTATACTCTACAGCTTCAGCAGCCTATGCTTAAGTGCTAAAGGAAAGAAGAGAACCTAGAGAGTCAATACTTAAAGTTATGAATGGACAGAAAATCTGCAATACAATAAATTCCATTGAAGTCTTCAGTACTTATTCCTCTTACGCATTTAATTGCTAAGTTCTTCAAGCATGCACTTGATTTGAAAAATTAAACTCTCCAAAAGGGAATTCAGATGTAAAAACTGCTTTACAGAAAAGTTAGTACCATCAAATCAGATATAATGTTGTCAATTAGAATGACAGTTCTATTAGTTACTATCAATTTCTGAAATACAAATGTCTGCCAATTGTCAGAGCTACAAAAAAGGCAACTCTCCATAAAGAATGCCAGTTTCATTATAAGCCAATTGTAAAAGAATCCAGTCATGAAATTCCACAAATTAGTTTTTCTAGAATGCCTTTATATAGTGGTTTAATTAAAGAACTTTTATAAGAGACTAAACAAAATACTTGCAAAAGTAAAAACTTATTTATTTTTATGATCTGAAGTTGATTTTGCTGTTACTGATATTTACTATATTAAAAAGTGATCCAACTTTGGGATCAATTAAAAAAAAACTCTGATCTTACATCCCTGTTGGTAATGAAACTGTAGCAGACAGGACTATGTATTAAAGTATTAAAAACTGTATTTAGGAATGGCTGATAAATTTATGAAAAGCATGGTTCCAATAGCCTAGGACACCTGTGTTAAACCCTTCTGGGAATGCTTCTCTAGAGGCACATTTAAACTGACCACAAACACCCAGTTTTCTGCATTTAACCACTTTCCCCTAAATGTTACATTACTTTATTTGTGATACTTTATGTATACTAATGCTTGGAGTAATTCTTATATTAAAACATACCTGCAAATTTCAAAACAACTCACAGTGGTTTTGTTTTTACAGCCTAGAATAAGGAAGTTCAAGCATGTAGTTTTACAAGAAGTGTGCTCTTACCATAGGCTTCCTCTATGAGGGCACAATAAGGATTAATGCCAATTCCATTTTGCTTTGACTCTTGTTCTCCAAGACGCAGAATATTTTCAAGTCCATTTAAAGCCACCTGTACTATTTTTGAATCCATCACAGTCAGGAGGTCACAAAGAGGCTTGGTACAACCTAGTGCTACCAAGTACCTTTATAACAGAAAAACAACCAGAGGAAGGGGAAACAAACTGATAATCCAGCACATTTATTCTGACATACCAGTCTACTGTTATTAATACTTTTGCTAAAAAAAGTGGCTGAAACAACAAAATTTCTAAAACACACAAAGAGAAACTTAGCCCAAAATGAAAGAAATATTACAATTACATTTCAATGTACAAATACAAGAAATATTACAAATATTACAACTTATCCTAAATAAAAAAATTAATGTGTGTATTCCTAATTGGAGTGTGAAATCTGTAGTCTTCCTAACTTCTTTTTAACTACAATTTTCACGTGGGTTTAATTGACTGTAAGAGAAAAAATTTTAGCAGGAAGTTCTTTTCTCAGGCAGTTGAAATTTTCTAGTGGTAAAAATAGCAAGTAAACACATTAGATACATGTAAGAACACTGGGCACTGTTCTGTGCTAACACAGTCCACACTAGCAGTCCATTAAGATATTAGCATCACCTACTATAGAGAGAAGGATGTAACTGTAAATCCAAAGACAAAAGTACTGGGATTCTGAGTATCCCACTCCTTTTCCCAATTTTGAAAAAAATTGTGTATGAACTTTTGCAAGTCATAACCTGTGTCCCTGATTCTAGCATGTAAGTAAAATGATGACAGCAATGTTTGCCTAAACATAGTTTAATTCAGTGATTTAAAACTATCCTGCAGTTAGGCACTAGTACCCTGAGGACATTTTGGAGAACTAAAACTTCATGACACCAATAATATAAATGTATTTTTGATGAGAAGCCATTGTTATGGTATTATATGCACATCTACTATTTGAAGCTCTTGAATTCAAAATTATTGTTAAAATGCTAGATTTTGAAATGTTACATTATATAAGCAATTAAAATAAAATTTTAAAAAAGACACTTTTCTTTGTTATCCCTCTGATAACACTTAGTGGTTATAAGAAAATCAGGATTAGTTACATTATAAATAAATAAGAACATACTTCTTGCAACAGATCTCCCAAATATGCTGGAAAAGTTATCACATCACTTTCAGTTCTGGCTTCCAAATAATACAGTAACTTTTAAATCAAATTATCAGCTACTGATTCAAAGTGATAATTGTGATAATTATTCTACAGTATTCAGAGAAACCAGAGAGTATTTTATTCTAGCAATTCTATCTTTGCAGCATATAAATAGCTACTGACAGTAAAAGTTTAATCAAACTCAGTTCTGAGCTTAGGTCAGAGTTTAGGTATCTGCTTTAAAATAATACTGATAGCGAGTTTAAAATACATGAAGAAACCACTAAAATCCCTGAAATCTGTCCCCAAATATACAATCCCACTGCACAAGTTTTCTAAAGAATCTCCCCCAGTTTTCCATTTTCAAACACTGAAGCTGTTCATCAACTGTTACAATTGTGTTTGACAATGTAATAACAGGTCTGGAAGATAAGCCTGTGAAAGCTTTAGGTGCAACACCCCTGAAACAAAGTACTAATTATTTATTTTGTTGCATGTACTTCTTTGATTTTTCTGAATTTCTACATTTAGCCTCTGTACAGCATTTCAAGGAAATGAGGCTATGTTTAGGATTTTGTTGCTATGACTGTCAAGATTCAAATTCAGAAATCCAAATCCCTATAGAAGATCGTTAGGCAGAGAAAACAGTAACATACACAAACTTACCTGATCTGTTCAGGAGTTCCTCCTGATGTTGCATTAGTTATGGCCCATGCTGCCTCTTTTCTGGTACGAAATTCAGCTTTTTGAAGAATTTCAATCAATATTGGAAAAATATTTGCATCTATAACAGCCTAAGAGATGAAATTGTAACACTTTACAACCATTAATAAATATTTCAGAACACTTATAGCCTTAACTACAAGAATTAGTGATGCCTGCTGATACCAAAGCAAAGAGTATTTTGTTTAGATGATGCCATACAAACTAGAAATGCTAAACTGAAATTCAGAACTATTCCAACACTGCACTGCAGTGGCCATCAGAATACCTTGGGTTTTTTATTTCTCTGTTTCTGGTGGGCAGAGCACAGCTTACTGAATTGGCCCAATTAAAAATCATACAACACATCCCGAGTTTTTGAACTGAAGATCAAACCTCGGAACAAAATTTTCCATTTTATTGAGGTCTGTGGTCTCCATCAGGAGAGTATGTCTGTAATTCGAGACTTTATTACATGCTTTAAATTACATTAGGAAGTAACATTTTCATCTCTGATTGAAGTAGAAAACGAAAAAATAATTTTGGAATACGTATTCTGATTCAGAATTCTCATTTTTATTGATCAGAACCTCTTTTCAAATAGCTCCAGACACCTGGAACAATACTCAGGATGCAGTAGTTTCCACAAGAATAAAACTCAGTGTTGATACCATGTTGGTCTTTTATCCAAGCAAAATATTCACCATTTACAAAGTAGTTCACTTTTCACTGGACAAATTTGTAGTACAAATTGTGACAGCTACTTCTATTTATAATATTATCTCAAACTTTAGAAGAAAACACTTAGGTTAGGTAAAATTATAGACAGTTAGGACTAAAACAAAAATAGGGTCAGTGTAGTATCCATTTACATCTTGTGAAGGAAAATCAAGTGAAGTAGTAAAATGAAAACAAAACCAACCAAGTAACAAATTCCCAGGCTTTACCTGAATCTGAGCTCTGTTTCCTGCAGTTATATTAGAAACAGTCCAGCATGCTTCTTTTCTAATAGATTCCTTGGGACTACTAAGCAAGTGCAAGAGACACGGTAATGCAGAGCAGTTTAGAATCACCTAAAATAATTTAAAAATTGAAAACTAGGTTGTACTATACACATATATAGCCTTGTGCAATAGACATATATATATAAATATAAAAGCCTTTTACAGAGGACTTTGAAAGATTTTGCAACACATTTATATTATACAAAGTGTCATATCCTGCAAAATTAAAGTTAATACTACTAATGCTGTAGTGTGTGATCAGACAATCCAGCAATTTGAAAGAATCTCCCTTCAATTAAGTTCAGACCAAAAGACTGACAATAGCAAAACTAAGTAAGGCTGCTTCAGGCTAAAATATGAGTAAGTCAAAATGACTGACAAGTGCACATCTAATTTGTACAGTTATTTGTTAATTTTTTAAGAGATAAGCTTTTCCATTTAATTCCTTAGCAAAATCCTTTCCTCTAGAGTTCGCAATTAACATTTTTCCTTATGCTCTTTTTACACGAGTACTGTCAGCCTTTTAGAGAGAATTATTTTTAAAGTAGGATCTGTCTTCCTATTTTCTGCAGTGCTTCAAAATCAATGCCATTGCCTAAAATTAATAAAATGAATCTTTAGAATAAATTACATCAGTAAGACTATCAAATACAAATTCATGGACAAATCAAGTATAAGCATAGTTTGGAAGTGAAAACCTTGACTGCCCTTAAGATTTAAAAAGGGGAACCATAAGAAATAACTGAGCCCCCTGTAAGGAAGGGAAAAAACCCAAAACACCAAAAAAGCAACAGTCAAAGTACCATACAGAAACGAAGCAATCCACTACACACAATGCTGTAAAAAAAATGTTCATTCTTCCATTAACTTAGGCTTAAAATAGGAGCCTAATCTATCAAATCAACAACATAGATTTCTAGAAAGCTTCAGTGATGTATGCAGATACCTGTACTGGACATGTATTTTGTCAAAGGTTTTACAAAATTCTTTCCTGCCAAATAATTTTTCTTTAATCAACTAGTCTTACCTGTGTTTGGATATCATCCCCAGTAACAATATTTCCAACTGCTCTTAATGCAGGGGATACCACCTTGTAATCATTATGCCTGGAGACAAATATTATATTGCTTGATATTACCAAGTGTTAAAAGAATAATTTTGCATTTTCAGCAAACAATGGTCTACTTCAGGTGCTAAGTATTTAGTTATCAAAAACACTGTATTACTTAGAGCACTTTCCCTGTTTAGCCAAATTTGACTACTACAACCCCACAACTGAATTGCTGATTCAAAGACCGAGCCCCTCTATGGAACAACACAACACAGAGTGATCTGCTCAGCAGATCCATTTCGCCCAGCTCAAGTATTATTAAATACGATACTGGAACATGTGCCATTCAATATCCACAGAAACACAGGGGATGTTATGAGGTGTATACTAAAGCTTACTATGTTTTGTAAGCAAAATTACCCCTTTTGTGAGTCAATAATCCTAGAAGCCAGCACATGAAGTCCATATTCAGCTGCTTGATGTGTGGGGGAAGGAAATTACACAGTTCTAGAACTTCTATGGAAGAGAAAGCAATCTTCCCTCTCCTGACAGCTATAAAAACAAGCTTTTCACGGCAAAGTGTGCTGAGCTGTCTGTGCTGGGAACTACTATTCCAGACCTACTCTTCAGTCCCATGTGAACACAGGGATTCAGTCTCCCTTTCCAGGAAAATAATGAACCATAACCCAAACAGCTTAAAAGTGGCTCTAGCCAGCCTCTGCTGTGTTCAAGAACTGTCTGTAAAGCAATTATATGTCCTAGAAAGGAAAGTACAATAGTGAACTTAAAAAAAAACAAACAAAAACCATAAATTAATTTACAATTCAACATTGGTCTTCAGTCTTTGCCCTTCTATTCCTTCATGTATATGAAATAGTAGAATAAATTTTAAGGAATAAAAAAGAATACTTTGGAAAAAGCTTTTTTCACTGTCAATGTCAGAAATAATTGCAGGATCTGAGCAACCTAGCAAGCAGCTTAAAAGATTTCAGACTGAATTCATGTTCATCACTTCACAAAAATAAATTAAGACATCAGGTGAGAAAACACAGCTCATTTTAATATTAACAGTACTACAAGACATTTATTTGGTGAGAAGAAGACTTACATAAGCAGCTCTACCAATCTTCGACACACTCCAGAATCAATAACAGCTTGAATTTTATCATTGGGACCATCTGAAAGGTAAGAGAGGGCCCAGCAAGCATCTGCTAATACATCCGGGTCACTGCTAAACAACAGTCTTGATAAAACATTTAAGCAAGGAGCAACCTAGGTTAAAGAAAAATATTGCATAAAATTAGGTGTTCCATACTTTTCAAGTTTCAGAGAACACTCTGCAAAGGCATTAATGTGCAAAACTATTTACTGCTCAAGTACATGAGGTCATTAATGAATGAGAATCCAGGTGGAATACTTTCTGATTAAACCAGATATCCAATTCAAACCAGCAAATTGGATAAATTCTGATTCACTATTGAATCAGTCTATTTATTGAGAGATACCGTATTAAGTATATAATTGTTCAGCTTAAACAAAAACCATCTGCTTTTACAGGAATTACTGATGCTTCTTTTAATCATTCAGGGAGCAGAATCTCAAAGTAATAAAGTTTGTTTTGTTTTTTTTTTATTGCTGGCTTTGTAATGCTGGCAGTTATTTGTAATAACCAACCTAGGTTGGTTATTACACACAGCACCCAACATTAACTGAACTGGTGAAACAAGCAATGTCCTCATTTCAGTCCTCACTGCCGCTGTACCCTCTGGCCTTAATCTCTGTAACTTCCACAGAACCAAATGAACTAGACAATCTTATCACCATTTGGAACCTGACAGGTGTCTGCTGCACAGCCTGGGAATTCCATATTCTTTGTAGAACTTAATTCTTTACCTTACATAGGTCTTGCAAATTCAGTCTCTATTATGTGTCCAACTGCTGCTGTTGCAAAGGGCAAAAAGCAGAGGACTTATTCTTATTAGTAGCTGCCTATAGGGCATCCTTTTCCTGTGAGGTTTTGCATTCAAGCAGAAAAAAATCTAATTTTTTCACTACCAAAACAAAACACTAATAAAGGATATAAGTTAGGCAGAGTCATTGTGAGCTGATCAATTAACTGACATCAGAAATCCCTTGTTTTTGTTAATATTTCTTCAAGAATTAATAAGTAGCAATAGCTACTAATTAGTAATTACTTACTCATGAGGTAAAAGTCTCTCCAGACTAACTTTAATGATCATTTAACCTCAGTGTCTTCTACCAGAACGTCCAGTGTTCATCTTTTTTAAAGTCATTAACCTCACCAGAAATTAACTTCATACTGAAAATAAGAAGCTAAAACTCCTAACTTCTTCTACAGTCTTTACAGCGTACTCTCCACGTACTAGAGAGAAGAAGAAAAGAAGGGGAGAGCATATAGGCTCTCTCTGTCATCATAGTCTGTCTTCTACAGTCTTTACAGCGTACTCTACTCAAAATTTTATTCGTGCAGCATGCACTCACAATCATAGAACAAAAAAAAATTGAGGAAGCTTCAGATATAACTCACATTCTCTACAACAGCTCTGGTGCTGAACATATATATAATTTGTCCATCACTTCACACCAGTGTATGACTATTTGCACCAGACTATAGCCTCAAGTTAAGTGCTGATCAGTGCCAAAGTAGATGATTTTTCACAGATACAACAGATGGGCAAGATTCTGTGATGCCATCAAAAACATAAAATGTATATCTACATCAAGATTCAAAGATTCTGTTTGTTATAAAATATTACAAACATAAATATTCTTTTGCTTTCTATTTCTCAAAATTACTACTTTATTATACCTTACTGAAGTCTGGAGGTGGGTTCTTTCCTCTACAAAGATTTGAGAGCGCCCAGACTGCATTTCTAGTTGTTGTAAGACGATTTGAATTCGTTAACAATCTGTGAGAGACAACAATAAAAAAAAAAGTAATTTCCTATTAAAATTTAGGTAATTTTCTGGCTATTGTTACCAAAAGAACATCAAATAAGGAAGAGAAATTCTATTATTGGTTACTAGTTTTAATTTATTTATCTTGATATCTCACATGATGCAACTATTTTCTTAAAATCAACTGAATCTGAGATTATTTTGCATAATTTTGGGATGTCTCATTCCCAAATCACGTTCATGCATATGAAGTAAACAATTGTTTATACGAAAAATCATTCAACTAAACTTTTCTGAGGGTCTTTAGAAGGGGCTAGGAGATGGAACCCCACATGGAATGAACTTTGATGTTTTCATTCAGAGAACACAATTAATAATAATAAATATAGTTCCATAAAAAGCTGTAACTTGGAAGCTCTTGTAAAAAAATTAGCACATTACTTCTGTTTTTGCCAAATAGAACATGAAAGATTCAACACCTGAAGAATCAGGTTCACTTTCAGATACATAAAAAAGTCTAAAATGTTAATTCTTTAAGCCCTTGGTGAAGGTAATCATGTTCTCTGCTATTCTAAGGTGTCTTACAAATATTTTAAGTTGTTTTATTACTTTAAGAGGTAATAAACTGAGTAACATTTGTGTTGTGCAAATTTTTCCCTGTGATGAAAATACTATGGCAAACACACAGTAAATGCTGTAATGATATTCCTAGTGAAGAGAAATCTTCTAGTGGAACACAGCTCATATAATTACTACTCTGTCAGCTCATCTGAGCAAGCAAACAGATAAATAGGAAGACTAGAGCTTGGAGCTACTGAACAAAGGTGGAGAAAACAGTCTATTGCCTAGGCAGATGGAACCATACAAATACAAGTGGGAATTAAATTATGTCTCCCACCCCATACATTCAGAAATCTGACAACACAGAGTTGGTACAATACAGAAATTTCATACTTGTAACACTTCTCTCCTTTTGCAAACACTGAAAAGCTTCCAGTCATTAACTAACTAATTAAAGATATGCATGAAGCTCATGCAATCCAAAACAATAAATTGCTTATTATATCATTATGATTCTCAATTTAGATAAAAATTTATATTCTTTTCAAATAAATTCTAAGTTGAAGTTTTAATTTAGCTATACACGTACAATATATTATAGTATTAGTTTACAATACTTACTCTAAGAGAGGGGGCAATATTCCACAGTTCAAAACAAAGTCTCTGCATTCTGCATTATCACCAGCAATGTTCCCAAGAGCCCATACTGCCTTAAAAAGCAAAGCATCCAAGTGAATTTATACATACTTGCAAATCAACTTTTACAGATAATCTACATTTTTACAGCAAATATTATAGAATAGAAAAAAACATCCATGAGGGGGGAAAAATAGTGACAGTAAATTTTTATCTTCCTGGAGGCAGATCAACTAGCTAGTAGGCAAAGGGGGCTCAAAGTCTCTCTAACCCCACACACCCCAAAAGAGATATTCATAACTGAATTTTAAGTAGTTATAAAGCCCCTCAAGAAGAGAGTTACCTGCTCCTGTACATCTTCATGTTCTGAGCTAAGCAACTTAATAAAAATGGGAACAGCTCCAGTTTCAATTACAACTTTGGTGTGTAAGAAAGTTCCAGATGCTATATTTGTCAAAGCCCAAGCTGCTTCAAACTGTTGAGGAACACAAACATAACCATGTTAAACTACTCTGCAGTAAAACTTAAAATCATGACATGAAGTTTGACATAAGAGTTTCAGAGGTTAATTTTCCAACTTTTTTCCTTTCCACTGACATGCAATTACTATTATAGTACTCTCTGCATGTTGACGAAATTGCTGGTTAGTAAGAACTCTCAGTATCTACATTATTTTTAGGTTTTGGTTTACAGAACTAAGAAAGATTTTGAGTCACTATGAACTAGTACAAATACCTTTTGTTTACTCACTATTAAGTTAATTCTTCTAGAACAAATGTCCACAAGGCCTAAGTGCTATTCCCATGGGGAACAGACAGAACTAATTACTCCTACCATTAATTAGACATTTCTCAAAGATTTTCTAAAAAGGTTTCAAACAAGCCTTTCAGTTTCCTGTAATTTTTTTCCCTAAGATTTCAGCTGAAAAGTACTACAATATATTCAACACTTAACGAGACAGATTCTGCTCACACATCATTGCTGATGATCTTAATATACCACTCTGTAAATCCTCTTTAACACCTTCTGCTTTCAATACCCAAGCTTTTGTCCAGCTGAATAAATGACCCTAAAGACTACTACAAAATTCACAAAGTCAAGTCACATTTTTAGCAGCAATAATGAAAACATATGGCTTCAGTGGTGAAAAATAATTATATTTGGTTACTAAAAACCCTCACCAAACAAAACAACATGTGCCTTCCAAAGCTCCTTTGGAAGTTTTCTAATCCCATTCGAAACCCCCAATCAGTATGAGCTGAACTCACTTGCAGAGTGTAGTTTTCACTCCTCTCTAGAAATTTCACAAATCTCTGTACTACTCCTGGTTTTTGAATGACTTCATCTATAGGTGGATTAGGCTCTAGGGAATAAAAACAAACATACATGTGTAAAAAGACCAAATAAATTACTTTTTCAGTATGACAAAAACCATGAATATGATTTGTAGATCTTATCATAATTTCATTCATTTTCTTTTCAAAAGGAGTTACAAACTTTTCACTTGAGAAGACGGAAGGATCTTCTCTACGAAGTGGTACAATGTAGTAAACACTCTGTTACATATAACAGTAACACAGACTATTATCCATAGTATCCATGCACGTTAGTAACTTATCACTAAACACTGCTCCTCCCACCAACAGCTCAGGTTGTTAGAAGAGCAATTATGGTTACTGGATATTATTTTAAAAGACCAAGCACACCTTTACCTATCATGCTATGCACATACCAGCATCACCTTAAGATTGCACGTTTCACAGCCCCAACAAAAACAAGTTACAACTCTTCTTTGCCACCCATGTAATTTTTTTCCCCTTGAGGAGAGAATGGGAACGAGGAGCTGAATCAGTGCAATTATTACTCTAAGTATGTTAGTGTGCAGTTAGTTACTGCCCTGGACACCTCAATCAAAAACATCCTTGCTTTTTACTTTGTCTGAAAGACTTAATGCCGAAATAATGAAGATTTCTGTATTTAGCCATTAGGTCAGAAGAGATTTGGCACAGTTTCTTTATAAACAGAACTAAACGTTTCTGCAAGATCTATTTCAAAATAAAACATAACTAAATGTTAATTGACTCTAAGTATAATTCATAATAACACAGAAGGAAGCAACTAGAAAAAACAGGCAATGTTTACCTACCTTTAGAGAGCAATTTTCTGAATTTCTGAGTTGCTGTGAGTTGTTGATCAGGATCATCTGAAAAAATCATCTGTACCATATCTACAGTAATAACTTCTTCCTAAAAATGCAAGGAAGATTTCTTATAGTGTAGTACTAGGCACACTAATAGATAACATTCTAAACACACTTTGAAGTATTTACCTCTGGAATAGGAACAGTAGAGCTGACGTCAGGATCCTGAATTGGGCTTTCTACCATGGATTCTTCATTTCCCGGGAGAGAGACATTTCGGCGTTTAAACAGCTGAACAAAGAGGAAAATTTTGGGAGACATTACCAGTTACCAAAGGGTGGGTACTGATGACATACACTTGAAGAAATGCTTTCACCAATACCAGTCAAAGAATTTTACCTAGTCATCTTCCTATTCACCCCTGCAAAGGGAATGCTACACAAAAGTTTAGCTAACATAAAGGAGAAAAACTATCATATCTGTATCTTGAGAAACTGCACAGCAACACTTCAGATAGACACTTAGAACTAAATTCTTACTAGTTATAAAGATCCATAATTTTTTCCACAAGAAAAAGAAGATACAGATCTTTTTGCTTTTGGTCTTTTATCCCTTATAATTAGCATGCATTTTAAGCAAGAAATAGTATTCTACAAGCTACTTTGCTCTTTCTTAGTTTGTAGGCTAAAATCATCAACACATAGGCAATGTTTGCATTTTAGCACACTGCATTCCTCCCTTCTACAGAAGAGTACTAAGCAGTACCTCTATTTTATACCCAGCTGAGGAAAGATTAAACCAGAAACATTTTCATATAGAAAAGAAAAAAGTAATGTAGCTTCAAGGTGAACTTCTGAACCATGCAATATTAAACATTTTCTATGTCCAAAAATCACTATACAATTGGCTGCACACACTGCCTGTGCTCAGAATATATACCAGCACTGTAGTATTTAATAAACTATATTCAAAGAGTGCCTCTTCATTTCCTGGCATACAAGCAAAACATTCACATTGACCTGTTCTCTTCCAGAAACCAAACCTAAATTTTTATCTTATGGTTACAACAGTCAGCATGTGAGAGGAAACACCCATTATTTTCATAATTTATCTAGGGAGCATTTACTACAAAATATGTAAACAAAACTTTCAGCAGGAACTGCAGTGCAGTTACTCACTCACAGGTAAGTGCTCCAGTACCACACCACTTCTGACTCTTACCCCTCTGGCCCAAATAATTGAAATTCTTTTTCCATGCACCACTTTCCCAGTAGAAGGGTAAGCATTCCCACCTCAGAGCAGGCTATAGATCAGAGCATGGGACACTCTAGGCTTTGGGAGACAAACTCATCCACTTTAGACCAAACAGAAAAACAAACTACATTCCTTACCTTCCTGGCAAGAAACTACTAAACAATTTGCGACGAGGAACTATGACAAACTTTTAAATAATACAATGTTCCACGTACTCTGATCCCTAAAAATTCAATGAGAACAACTGCAAATGTTTGTATAATAGTTCAGAGACACCAACAAATTATGGTCTCGCTCCAGAGAGACTAACTGGTAGCCACTTCATTAAGTTAGTGTAGTAGAGCTCTTAGGCAATTTGAAGCATGGTATCAAAGATGAAAATAATCCTCTCCCTTCGCACAGCCAAACTTCGATCCCGGCTCTAGCAGAGCATGCAAGGTTTCGAATCCTTACTGGAAATATGAGTGTTCTTTTGGTCTAGTCTCACATGTATAAACCTAGACTATGGATTGATGTTAATAGTCACAGCTCTCTCTTCTGTGTGCCCTAGTAACTTAAAAGGGCTTCTGTTCATTTTTTTATGATCCTATTGAGAGGTGCCTGGTGCTTCCCACAATTGCAAAGAAAACAGACATTCAACCTGGCACTCCTGGATTCCACTCCAGAGGATGAGTCTGCTCAAGTCCTTTCAGGCCCCTGAATATAGCTCCACAGGCACTGAACAGTGAACAGCTCACCAAGATGCTTACCTGCTCTTCTCTTTTCTGTTTCCGAAGCTGGATTCCTTCCTCCTCTCTTCTCCTGCGCATTTCTTGGGGATTAAGTGCATTATTCTTGTAGCTTTTCATTCTGAAGTTATCTTTACCCGGGCTTGCCATGTTGTCTATTGAAAAAATACAAAATTACTCCAAAAGGCCATACCTGCCATCTCTTGTACGATGAAAAAATCTACAGCAGCCACTATATATTACTGCATCTGTTTGAAATATCCAGTTCATCAACAAAAATCTTTAATGCAGAAATCACAGAAAACCTATGCCTAGATAGGCACTTCAAACTGCAGATTACACTACAGTTCATATCAAGAATCAGATACAGCATTAAAGGGCATAAGCTACTGGAAAAAGAAACTATGCATCTTACAAGCAAACTGAAAAACAGAAAGCAAAGACATGCTGCTAAATTTTGATTCTGTCAACAAGCAAGCAAGGAAATTTCCTTCCTCCTCTCATAAAGATGACATTAGATTTATTACAAATAAACACAAATCCAAGAAGAAAACTTGTAGGAATTACTGTTTTATTTAACATCTTATGGCATTGTTTCTTTACGTTCACTATCTCACAAACATAACAGAATCTAAGGACTATGCTTCTCCTTCCAAACTGTGTGCAGGAAAAGAATTTAAGGGTCAGTAGCACCCAGACAGGAATACTCTTTTTCATTTTAAACTAACAAAATGATTGTCTCACTCCAATTACCAGTTCTTTTATTGGATTTAGAAGATTAGAATCTGACTGTCATTTCAGGTATATCAGCTGTGGAAAGATGAAAGTGATAGTTCATGATTCTGTCACCAGAACGATCAAATGGAGTGGAAAAGGTTGTTAATAGAATGGTGCCTTTTTTTAAAGCTAGAACTGAAGCCTTCGTATGAGAAACAATATCAAAAACAAGACTCTACACAAACTATCACTCGCCTGGAATTCTTCTACAAGGAGAAAACATGTAAACTACAGCTCCTGACCTGTGCACAATACCCTGGCAACTTCCATGCTGAGACAAGTTGTTTTGGGGTTCTTGTTTGTTTTGGGCTTTTTTTTTTTTTTTTTAATCAGCAGTACCAAGGACCACGAAGCAATAAACACAAGCTATGAGAGGAAAACAGACTGCAGACTTAGACTGACATCAAGGCAACACCACAAGGACTCGGCAGCTTGTTTCACCCAAGTATCTACTTCACAAGAACCTAAGTAAACTACTGACATCTCTGCACAACAACGCTAAGTGTGCCACTGTCTAAGGCAAACTTCTACCAATATTCATTAATTTTATTTTCCCAACAATGCCACTGGATTATCTAGTCCTAGAACACCAACCCTTTCTTAATCGTTCATGCCTTGCTAATTTAGTTGTGCCAATGAAACTGTCAGGCCAAGAAATGGACTGAACAAGATCATGTTCAAAGTAACCCAGTCACCACCTCTCTGAAAAATTACAGGTCAGCTGGAAGGAAGGTCCCATTGAAACTGTTTATAAAAAGGACAGCTGAGAAATTTATAGCTTCAGTCTCCCCACAAGGCTTTTAATACAGACATCATAAGGGCAAGAAGACTGGCAGTCCCTGGTTTCACACCTTCCGCATCTAGATCCAAGCAAGCCTGCACTACTGCGCTACAAAACTACACCCGTTTTAACATCAAATCCCCCCACCCACCACATCCTGCACTGCACCCACTTGTTATGCATAGTCTAAGACCTACAGTACTACTACTTTTTTCTCCTTCTTGTCTACATAAGGCGCCTCGCTGCCCCTCCGCCCCCTCCCCGGCGGGACGCTGCCCGCCGGCTTCGCACCGGCCCAGCCCGCAGGGACTGACCGCCCGAGACCGCCCGACCTGTCAGCCCGAGAGGCCGGACACCCATCCACCCAGCCAGCCCGGCTACACACAGCGAGGAGCGGCTCACAGAAAGGGTGGAAAGCCCCCTCCACCAGCAGCAAGGCAGGGAAGGGGGAGGACGGCAGAGCCCTCTCGCCTGAGGACGTGGACACCGCGACCGAGCTGCCATGCGGGCAATGCCCCGCCGGAGCCAGCGGCACACCGGCCTGCACCGGGCACCCCGCCCCACAAGTGCTGCAGCCTCTGCTGCCCCTACCCGCCGGCTCTCAGCGCTTTTCCCTCCTTACCCATCGCGGCGGACGCGCCCGGCGCCGTCCAAACGCGAGCTCACCCCCCCGGAGCGCTCCGCACCGGCAGCAGACACCGACGCAAGATGGCGGACGCAGCCCCGCCGCGCGCCGCACTGGTCGGGGGGGCGGGGTCCGCCGCTCCCAGCAGCCTCTGCGCGGCACGCGCCCGCCCCGGGCCGGGGAACGGCACTTCCCAGCGGGAAGCGCGTGCGGGAGCTCACCCGGAAGGCGGGAAGGAAGGCGGGAAGGGGGCCCCGCCATGGTGCTGTGCGACCTGTGCGGCCGGGCGCTGCCCTCCGAGGCGGCGGCCAGGCGGCACCTGCGGCGCCCGGCCCTGTGCCGCTGCCCGCTCTGCGCCGCCGCCGTGGGCTGCGACGAGCTCCGGCGGCACATGGAGACGGCCCACCCGGAGCCGGGCCCGCCGGGCTCCCGCCGCCCCGGGACACCGCCCGAGTGCCCGTTCTGCGGGGAGGCGGCGGGGCGGGAGCTGGAGGAGCACGTCAGGGCACGGCACGGACTCCTGCTGGGCGCCCCGGGCACGGGTGAGCGGCGGCGGGAAGGGAAGGGAAGGGAAGGGAAGGGAAGGGAAGGGAAGGGAAGGGAAGGGATCTCTCCGCCGGGAGCGGGCGTGGCAACGGAGAATCGGCCGGGGGATAAAGTTGGAGCAGAGCAAGTAGTTAAGTATTTAGATGCTGTAGTTCATTCTGGACGTGGTCAGAATTTTATTTTGACTTACTGGCCGAATGCTGGTAGTTACTTCAGAAACTTAAAGGCGGCATTTCCGCTATTTCTAAGGGCTTCTAATGCCCTTAGAAGAGCAGCATTTGTGATGTAACAAGCTGCATGTGCTGACTGGATGAGTGATGGTTAGGATGCAAAATGTGCCGGTGCAGTCAACCACACTGCATAGTCTGTGATTAAAATGTTGTTCTTAAAAAAAAAACCCCAAGAACACACCCACCTCACCATCAGGTCGTAGCATTGAACAGCATTTTACTTCCATAAGTGTCCAAATAATGCAGAGCTTGAATAATTTACTTGTCTGCGTGACAGTTTTTGCTTTTAAAATAGTTGTTTTCAGGTGTTTTAGCTTTTTATGTATTATAGGTTTCAGAAAAGTGTATTTTGCAGTGTTACATTAAATGCTTCTGGTGAGTTTAGATGATTGTACCACCAAGTTTTCCTCCAACCAGTCATAAACATTTAGTAGGGACAAATGCCTTCCAGAAACTGCTAACACAGGGTATCAATTCTTGTGTTTTGTGAACTGAGGAAGGTGCAGATAAAATCTAGGGACTCGAGGAGAGCAGTAAAGATGGAGTCAGGCACTTGTCTGTGACAGAACTGTACCCTGTGACAAAACAGGCAATGGACACAAGTCAAAATATAAGGAATGCCATTTAAATGCAAGAACACTTCTTTTTACTGTGAGAGTGGTTAAACACTGAAATACATTCCTCTGGGGAGTTTGTGAAGAGTCTATACTTGGAATTATTCAAAAAACGAATGACTGGGAAAAGCTGTGTGTAAGTTAACCTATTTAATGTGACCATTCTACCAGGGACTAGATGATCTCCAGAAATCCTTTTAAACTTTACCTATACTACGTGGTACCCTCAACGATAATCCTAAAACTGTAGAAAGAACATTTATTTGAGGAGATGTGGGAAGACCAACAAAATAAGAATGACATCACTTTATTCTTTCAGCCCAACAACTGCTGTGTTATTACATGAATGTTAAATTTTTCTGTTAGCAGAACACATCTTCTTATTAATGGTTTGATATTTCAGACTAAGCATTTTTTGATACAAATATTAGCATAGTGATCTGTAAGTTAAATGGGGCAAAACTTAATTGAAAGAAGGAAAATAAGTCTTAACATTTCCTTGTATTTAGATACAAATTCTTAAGTGGTGAAGAGAGTAACAGCTGTTTAGAATTTGCTGCCTTTCACTGGGGAATTTCAGTGGCAACACAAACTTTGTTACTGTATATTTGCCTTAGATCGTTTATCAGTTAGGGGATGATTCTAGCAAAAAAACACAGGAATTGCATTAATCAAGAAACTGCACCTTTTTTTTTCAGACACAGGAATTGGTGAACAGCTATATGAATGTCCTATGTGTAGTCTTACCTGTACAGACATTCAGATTCTTGAAGAACACGTGGATTTACACTTAGAGGAAGATAACTTTTCAGAAGGTACATGAAAGGGTACAGTCTTGATAATACTTGAAAGCATTTGCAGATATTTGCATGGTGTAGTGTAGAATCTCATATAAAATTTAAAATAAATATTTCTGTGTTTAAAGGGAACTTGGACACTTGTATAATGAAGTTAACATAGCTAAGGTCCTATCACTTGCCCAAATGCTCTACTTAATTACCATGCTAATAAAAAAATCTTTGTCTATGCATGGCTGCTAAGTAAATGAACTGTATATTAGCCAAAGGAAAAACTTAGAGCAAGAAATGTTTAAAAGACAGCAGTATTTGTTTTTACATATTTGTTTTTCTAGCTCTACAGAAGGTTTACATAAGTGGAGTTTACAGTGGCACATTCCACTGTGATGAGTTGAAAATTTATAGCTTGTGAAAACTTCAGTTTTTTTCTCAATTGATTTCTGGAAATAGTTTGCTCATTCATTAATCATAGCATTAAAGAAAAAAAATCTAAATTAATTTTATTTTATAGCATGGCTAACAGAATCTTAGAGATTCCCTATTCAGTTCTCTGATTGTAAATTTCTGTCACTTCCTTATGAGACTGCTAGCAATGGTCCTAGATGCTAATAAGTGGTATTCAAGGAACTGTGACGTCTTGCTAACAGTGAAGTGAAACACAGTAAACAAAAGCTGTCTCCTCAGTGGTGCAGGTGCATGCATTATTTGCCAAGTAAATGCTCCAGTAACTGCATAAACTTTGTCCAGGTCGAGAGTCTGAGTCTTGGTAGACTGAATGCAGTCAGTCCTGTTCAGCGTTTGTTGCTAATAAATAATATGGGGTGCATCTCCTAAAATTAATGCCCAGTTCTGTTTACATGTGTCTGCTTAGAAAGGAATCTCTAAAAATTAAGCAAATGATCCCTCAAAGCATTACTAACCTCCTGACCAAGTCCCCTCACTTTGGAATGTTGTTCTGGGGTAGATGCAAACATGAGAGATCTAGAACTGGCTCAGCAACTTCAAACCGAAGAAGATGAACGGCAGAGATCAGAAGAAAAGCGAGAGAGGGAGGAATTTGAAAAGCTGCAGGTACGCTCTTGTTTTTAAATTTAAAAATTTAAATTTAAAACTAGTTGTGCTTTTAGAAGCTGACTATCTTGGAATTGTAATGTCCTGGAATGGCCTTACCAGGTCAGACTGTGCAAGCCACACAGTCTGTGTTGAGGTAATGGTGCAGGGATGGGTTGGTAACAAATTCAGTCTCTTGGCAATGCTGATCCTGGAAGAGGGCTGGACGTCACAGCCTTGAGCTACTTGGCTTTACATCTTTGAGTGGTGCTGGCTCAGGATGGGGCTGGCTGCTCCTTGTGCTTGCTGTTCTGCTCTCCCAGCACCCCTGCTGCCTGTGCTCCAGCCAGCCCTAGTGCTCTGCCTTGCAGTGCAGCCTGGAGCATATTCCCTGCCAGAGTGCCAAAGGCTCTGAGCATCCTGGCTGTCCTTTGTTGGAATACCATCGCCTGCTCCAGGTCCTGCTTCCCTCTGTCTCCCACCTCATAGTCCTGGTAACTCACTTCCCACTCTAACTACCTCCTTGCCAGACTGCCTCTGTGCCAGTGGCTCTGCCAAGAGGGAGCAGAGGGATGCATCTGGTCTTCCAGGTGTGGCTTTCCTAGTCACACATTCATGTTCAGGAATGAAGCTTGGTCTTGAGGTCTAAAATAATTATAATTCTGAAGTTTTTATGTTTCACAATTTTTCAAAGTTACTGATAGTGATTTTGAGAAACTGCATGGACAAAAGATGAAGTTTAAAAATGTGGTTTAAATAATGCACATTCCATCCCTAACAGAGACAGTATGGCTTGGATAATTCTGGTGGCTTCAAGCAGCAATTTCTAAAGAATATGGAAAGAGAAGTCAATAGAGGAAGGATGCAGCCCTTTGAATATCATAAGAGAAAAGCTGACATGATGGAAAGTTTGGCTTCTGGTATAGATGATGGGAAAACGAAGACATCAGGTAAAGATGCTGAAATTATACAACTAAAACTGTACTTTCTAGACTTTAGATTGTAGTGATCAAACCAATCTTTAATGAAACATATAATTCATTATTTAATGTTGGTTGTGTCTTAGTTCTAAACATTATTTTCTAGATCAATCCAAATTGTTATAGTCCTAAATTAATAAGGAAATTAAATCTTGGTATATTTTTAATCTGCGTTCTAACTTGCAGACTGTTTTTCTTTTTTTTTTTTTTTTTTTTTCCTGTGGAACTTGGAGCCAAGCTGTCTGGTTAAGGGCACAGATACGTGTATTGTATGTATCAGAAGATGGAAATGTCTTATTACAACCTGTTTGTTGCCCTTGACTCTGTTCTTGTTTACTGCTTAGTACTCATTGGTTCCTCATCCAGTGTAGCTGTTAAAGTTTACAGCAGCTTTTTGTCCTCTGTTTCTATTAATTGTTATATTGTGTTAGCTGGTTGCAGGTAAGCACAGTGTTTGCCTGATTACAAAGCCCAAGAGAGGACTGGGAGGAATAGACATCTACTTGTTACATCTTCTTTTAAATATTTTACCGTTGATGCAGAAACACAGGGCAGATGGGTCTCTGTCCCTTTCAAAAGGCTTCCTTGTCTTTCCAAGACCACAATTCAAAGGTTTTTGAGCCTATTGCTAGTGGTTCTGGCTTAAAAAGATCCACTTGGTTCTTGACAGGTAAAACAAAATATTTTCTGTCAAATGGATTGTGTGGAAATAACACATTTAAAGTTTTCATTCTTGGTAATGATTTAGATTTCAGAGAGGTTCTTAGAAAATAATTTGTGGTGACTCTGGAATAATTCTCTTCACAATAGCATTGCGATAAAAGAGCTTGGAGGATTTACATATATGAATTGGAGAGAGAATTCCCAAACATATTCTTTCATGTAACAAAGGAGAACTTGGAATATCCTGCAGGAGGATTATTTCAAAATATTTACAGTGATTCTCAAGTTCTGTGCTATTTCTGCTGATCCTTTTTTTTAAATTTTTCCCCTCTTAGTTTCTCCAGGAAAAATAAGTTGGGGGGAATAAAATGTTTACATAGTATGCATAAGTATTGCCACGTTTTTAAGATTATGTTGTACTGGAGGTGGCAGGGGCATAGGAATGCTTTATTGGTGACATAATTTTTCTATATCATTGTAATAGTTCCTTTGACTAGCACAGTTTATAATTTAGTCCAAGCTGTTTAATTTAAAATAATCATTGTGTAGCAACAGTGAAAAAATAGATTTACTTCTGAAGGCTTCATAGTACATAAATTCATCAAAGTAAGGACTATTGAAATTAAATAGGGGCAATATCCTCTGCTTTTGTGATTTGGGCTCTAAGTGTAATGAAGTTTTAAAATAGATTGTATTAATCTGTACCTGTTCCAAGTTGGGGAAGGAATCTTCTGGTAAATTTAGTAGTTCATTTTACAGATAAAATTCATATTTTGTCTTCCTTTAGGAGTCATTGAAGCACTGTGCAAGT
The DNA here is from genome assembly GCA_013399835.1 of Leptocoma aspasia. Taxonomy (NCBI): domain Eukaryota; kingdom Metazoa; phylum Chordata; class Aves; order Passeriformes; family Nectariniidae; genus Leptocoma; species Leptocoma aspasia. Next base: position 92,305 of record VXAX01002316.1, on the reverse strand, counting down.
ACTATCAGAATGAGAACAAAGATGTGAGGCGTGTGTGGCTTTCAGCAGGAGTAGATCACTTCCACTCATCTTTGGGCGACAGAGGCTGGGGTTGTGGTTACAGGAATTTCCAAATGCTCCTTTCCTCACTGTTGCAAAACAGCTTCTACAACGACTGCCTGAGAGGTATTAAACAAAATGCTGTTTGTTCCATGTACCTTGGATGACAGCCTGCTGACTGGTGTTTTGCCTTTTCATTTACACAGCAAGTCTTACAAGGTCAATGATACCTTTTAAATGGTTGTTGTACCACTGGAACTTACTGTGAAAGAGTCAGAGGTGGATACTGACAAGAAATGATGTGGTTGAAGTTTTACCTTTAGTTTTTTTGGTGCATCTTTGTAACATCAACTGCCTGTTATAAAAGAAGCTGAATATTTTTAGTTAATAGACTATTTCAGTCACTGTAACTAAATTCCAAAGCTTTTCTGTTCCAGATACTACACTAATTCCTAGTATCCCAAAGATTCAGTCCATGATTGAAGATGCCTGGAGAGAAGGTTTTGATCCTCATGGGGCATCTCACTTCAACAACAGATTACATGGTTCCAAAGCATGGATAGGAGCATGTGAAATTTATTCACTGTTAACCAGTCTCAGGATAAAGTAAATATTGCTTTTTGTTGTGGTTATTATTATCAACTGCTGATTTAAGTGCTGTACCTTTAAAGGTTAGAATTCCCAACTGTGTGATGACAAAGCCACCTTAGTGACTAAATTTAGCCATATATAAACAAATCTGATTTAATGCAGCATGAAGCTGTATGACTACTTACAGGTACATGTAACTACTTGTAGGAGGTACATAAACTGAGTAACTGCTTAGGTCATTGAGACTTGGTGCAGAATTATGCCACATATGCATAAATTAAAGCATTGATTAAAAACATCATTTCTCTGAAAGTTTCTTCTTAAGAAAAATCTGATTTCAGCTATTTTCTATGGCTTTTAATTGGGTTCTCTAGTGTACATTTTGTATGTATCACATACAAAAAAATCTAACATTAATTTTTGCAAGTTTCACAAGTTCTTGTTAGACTGAACAGAGTAGAGCACTTCTTTCTTATGTAATAAATTTTCCAGTTTGGGCCAGCATGTTTCATTGCTTTGTAATAATGTATCCCCTACTCCTGTATTAAAAAATAAGAAAGTAGTAAGGACCACTGGGTACAGGAGGCAGGGACCCAGGGGTGAAAAAATTATTTTAACAACCAACCTGCTTGAAATTTTATTCTTGTTTTCATTCTCATTGTTTTGTAGGTGCCAAATCATTGACTTTCACAAACCCACTGGCCCTATGAGTACACACCCTCGCTTGTTTGAGTGGATTTTGCATTACTATTCTACAGATAATGAAGGTGGTGCAAAGGTGGTGTGTACTTCGAAACCACCTATCTACTTGCAACATCAAGGTCAGTGTCACAAGATGCTGGTTTCTTACTATTCTCTATCTCTCTTTATATGTACTGCAGTTCAGAGCAGCATTTTTTAGTCCTTCTTCATTGAATGGAAGGAGTGGTTTTATTTCCTGTAATTTTCCTATTTTATAAGAGTGACATTAAAGTTTGTATTTTTATTGGATGGAAGAGCTGAATGTGATTGGGAACTTTCTGACATGTACTCTTATAACTATCTTCTTAAATTTTGAGTAATGCCTTCCTTGATCTGCAAATCATTTGTAGGTTACAAGGTAGTAAATGGGATTTATGTGTTTCTAAACTACTGAAACTCTTATTTTGATAATAGGTCATAGTCGTACTGTTGTTGGAATAGAGGAGAAGAAGAACAAAAGCTTATGTTTGCTACTGTTTGACCCAGGATGTTCTTCCCAACAAATGCAGAAACTGCTGAAACAAAACAGTGATGGAGCTGGTGTCAAACTACTTCGGAAATTTGTGGGTAGCCTAAAAGAAAAGCAATACCAGATAGTGGCTGTAGATGGGGTGCTCAGTTTGGAAGAGAAAGCTGTAAGTATCTCAGATAACAGTTTCTGTTTGTGAAAATTTGAGACCATCTGTATCTCTTTGAATGCACATGCATATATGGTTGCATGGTGGATTCTTTGCATCTTTTCACTTTCCTTGATCTTTTTCTCTCCTGCTTTCTGCTTATATAATCCCAGGATATCAAAACCAAAACCATTTTGCATATAAATGGATGCCACTTTGATGCAACTGACAACTCGTAGGTCTTTGTGTGAAGCTTTCAGCCGTTTGCAGATGTAAATCAGGCTTTTTTAAACTTTCCGTTTTTTTTACAATGTTTTCTCCTAAATAACTGACTGTGAGCATGTAAGTTACTTACAAACACTCATAGTGCAAAATTACATTCAGAGGTTTGAGGTGTTGAAATTTTTATAACTCCTATCCATGTGTTTGACTTTGGGGCATTTTACCTTTTTTAAGACCTTAGAAGTTTCAGCAGATTTTCAAATGTGGTTTTTGTTTCTTAAGCTTTTTCTTTCCTACACTAACAAATTTATTCTGAGAACCCATGTTCCGATTCTGTGGTGTTTTATCAGCACTGTTCAGCATGTTTAAGCTTCAGGACACACTTTTATTTAAATTAGGGAATAACTGGCAACTGAATCACTTGCTCAGGTATATTTAATGTGTGTGTTGAAATGAGGTATTGTCTTACGTGTTTCCTGGCCCTGAACATGTCGGAAATATCAGTGAAACATGGCCATCCTCTCCTTCTACTGGAAAAAGTCTTAAAGTTCAGGACACAGTCTAAAAAAGGTGTTGTTTGGTGAGGGTGGTGGTGTTCATTTGATTTTGGTTCGCCACTTCTTTTTTCTTCTTTTCAAAAATTTGATTTGTATTTAAAAATAATAGTTGTTTAGAGTGTTATCTTGGAAGCTCCCATTTAAGTAAGATGGACTGTAACCCCTAACACTTGTTAAGATTACTAAACTGCTGATTTGGAGGAAGCTCTTTAAAGTGCTGATTTTGTTCATTAAAGTATTTTATTTTCCTTTCTCCCATATATTGTTAGGCTCGCTGCCATGCTTCTCAGGTTTTAACATCAGAGAAGATTCCTTAAAGGATACCTTTGTAACTTGCTTCTGGAACTTGCTGGGTGCAAAACATTAAACTTCTGGACCGTGGACCCTAACTCAACAATTTTTAGACTTAAACTATGCCTCCATAAATGCTTGGGAGCTCTGGGGAAGCACAACACTGGAGCGAGCCTGTATTTTTTGTGTTCAGTCAAAACTCTGGCATCCTGATATAAATGCAACTCTGAAGTATTGCCTTCCTTGTCTTACTAAAAAATGTGTTATTTTCTTAGTTGCTTAGAATTAGCAACACCTACTGTCTTGTAGCAAATTATGCACTATTGTTAATGAGCAATGGATAAAGGTACTATGGAGCTACTTCATTGGAGTTCCTGGACATGGTTTACTTCTGTAAATGTGTTTATGATGCCACTGTGACCAGTCCTCTATTTCTTCACAATTCAGTCTGTTCCACCAGGGATTAGTTTACTAGTAAACTTCTTTTCAATTAGCTGGCTTCTCTAGATGTATCACTTGCACACACACGCTTAGGAGGTGGATCAGTGTTGGCATTGGCTAAGAGGTCTAAGAAAGTGGTGTCCAAAACAAAGTGTGTGTGTGCTTTAGGTGCTGTGAATGACAATCCTTTGGGGTAGAGGAAGAAGATATTCCTTTTGTACCATGAATGAATAAAATTAATATATTTTTTTAAAGTGTTTATTCCATCTTGACTTCATCCTTTTTTTTTTTTAATTTCTATTTTTTTTGTGTGTGTTTTATAATGTATATTCCAAAAGGACACTGCCTTTTGACTAGTGCCTCTGTTGTGCAGGGTTAATGCCATTTAAGAGACTGGAGCCATCTGCTGAAACAAGTATCTTGGGTGTTTGAGGCACTTCACTGTACCTAGGATATGCTGCTCTGGTTGAATGTAAGAGCCCTGCCCCTCCAGGAGGGGAGCTGGGAGGGATGGTGGAGTGTGTTGGAGGTAGCACAGGGTGTTTTTGCTTTACCAGCTGTAGCATGCATCCACCTGTTGTAACCGGAGTTCAGATACATCCCTTTCATTTAGATTGCCTTCTATGCTGACACATAAATACAGGTGTAAGAGCCTTACCAGTAACCCCTTTCTCTCATGTTTCATGTGCTCTGGCAATAAGAACTTGTCATTTTTGGAAGCAGTGAAACACGTGAACATGTACAGGTACTACAATCCATAAATCACTGATTTTTCTGAAATATGCATGAAATTTAAAAAAATAGTTACAAAAATGCATTCATTTCAGTAGGTATGTAGAAGTGGCCTTTAAGCCATTAAAGGTTTCAATACTTAGTTCCCCCAATTCCCAGGAACTCTCTTCCCCAGTCTGAGCCCCTCTAGTGTCCTATCAGCTCCCTTGTTAGCCCTGGTCTGGTCTGTGATGCAGGTGTCAAACAAATGGAGGGAAGGAAAGAAAAGGAGGTGCCCATAATGCCATCATAATTTGGATGCAAAATCCTAGGCTTTGCAGCATGCTTGAGACTTTACCCACAGCATCTTGATGTGGTAGGCACCATCCCCTGAATTTTAACAGAGCTCTGGCACCAATTATTCAAAACACTCAGCCTGTTCAAAACTAAATTCGCTCTGGTCATGGTGCAGTGTTGCAACTCACTATTGCCTCCATGCATTACAGTGCATGCTTTGGACTGAGGCAGTTAAAAACAGCCCCAGGATTTTAAATTACTGTAATTCTGTCAAAGCTTACAAATGGGATTTTACTCAATTAATTTAATTTATTTAATTCAATTAATATGAATTAGTTTTCAATCTAATCCAAAATACGTAAGCGAATTTAAATATCCCAGCTAAATTTTTCCAGCAAAAAAATTCTCTGTTCACTTCAATGAACTAACACACACACACAGCCAAGCTTAGTCTCAAATTCCCTTTTTATTTCACAGATGAGAATTGCTAACAAAGCTAAACAAATCTGCAGTTCAGACTGAGTCACTACAACTTCTTCCAAAGACCTGGAGGAACAGACTTTATGCAATTTGTCACTTCAACCCTTGTTATTTCCTCTGCTTTGAAATATAACAGCAAAACCACATTTTCACATTTTAACTAGTTTTACATAATTTTAACATTTTTCAGCTATACATTCTCTGCATGAAAACCAATAAATATGTTAGCGTGAAAACAGACTAGAAAATTTCATTATTCTAGAAATATAATTCATGAGAAACTTTCTTTCATATGTAGATGACTTATCAATGATCCACTTTGAAAATTTTCTGATTACCACATTTGCAGACTACACAGGATTCTTGGATTTGGTCCAAATTTAGAGAGCTCCAATTCACTCCATTTATGAAAAAACACCAGTTTTAAATATACATAGCTGGAAATGGAAAGCAGCCTTAGGAATTAAATTGGGTTTTATGCAGCTGAGTTGAGACATACCAGAAATAAATAAAGTTCAGTGCTGAAGAGCATTTTAAAACATCCTAGCAATTACACAGAAAGCTGGATGTAGTAACTATGAAGCTTTCAATCCAACTGTCTCTTTGGAAAAGACAAGATTTAATTTGTCACATTAGCTCACGATTTTTTTAATGTATCTGGTAACTCTGTTGGAGAACAGATCCTGCTTATTGCTTTGAAACATAAAACATTATCATTGAGACCTAGATGCTTATCTAGAGTTCTTAGTAGCCAAAACTAAAAAGATCAAAGGGACAACAGTAGGAACAAAGGCACATGGTTAATTTATAAAAGTATTTACAGGGTACTTGAACACTTATTTCTATCTAATGGAAATTCATTCACCTTGAATGAAAAAAAGGAAAAACAACAGGTTAAAGGAGGTCATCCTAATCAGATGTTCTTGAGTGATATGAGCAGAGAATCTTACAACCATTAATTCCATAATTAAACTTTTCATCTTGAATATGGAATTTTCAAATACTAAAATTCATAAATTTATTATTCCTCTAGGCAATGTGATACTTTAGTGCAACCCTCTTCAAAGATTGAAGCTGGCACAGTTAAGGCAGTCTACTAACAGTGTTTAAAATTCAGCACACAGTGTTTAATCATTGAGGTGCCTGTCTCTCTATTTGGAAAGCTGTCTTTTGACACCACCATCCTTCTAGCGCTGCAGTTCCAAACACAGCATGTTTAAACACTGCAGTTCTTGCAGTGTTTGGGCTTTTTGGAGGTGGTAAGGGAGGAGTCTAACAGGTGTTAGCTCCAGAAACAACTCTGAAGAACGAGCAACATCCCCAAGTTGACGTGTAGCTTTACGGCATTCTGTGCTAACCTTCACAGGCTGCCGACACAATGCTTCTAGAACTACACCAGTTACATTCAAACCTACAGAGCACTCTGCAAACCCTGCTGCTGTAACGTGCACTCCACTCATAGTGTTTCAACACAGTCTGCTGCCAAAAGCAAACTAATCTTCCTAAGGTGGGTTTTGATTTTTCATAGAAGTTCATTGAGGCACACATTCAAAACAATCCAAACCCTCTCTGAATAAATCAACCAAACTTCAAGAGGACTTCACATTCTGATTTTTTTTCCCTTACTGACCTGAACTCGCTGTTTTGAAAATATTATTCATGACTATGACAAAAAAATCATTCTAATTGTATGGAAATAGTTTCCACTAGACTTTAATAAGGCTATACAACAAAGGTGACCAATGCTGTCTATCTACAGCTGATAAATTGGGGCACCAGAACTGACTTGAATTATTAAAAAATTCCATAGGAGGAAGAAACAAAAAATAAATAACTGCATAGTACGTGATCCCATTTATTCACCAAAGCTGCCCATGTTTATCCCAGGTGGAAGACAGCAGAAAAGCTGCTCAGCATTCAGATGCAGGTGTGTTTAGTGCTTCCTGTAACATATTTCCATCTTGCATGTTGCCACATCTCTTCAAAGGACAATTACAGAAGTAGGGAGAAAAAAATTAGAGAAAATAGAAAAGCACTTTCAGACAGATCAGTATTTTTCAAATTTTTCATTTGAAATATTAAAGTAAATTTATTTATAGTGAAAGTCATCAGAAGACCATTCTCCTGGATTTAAAATATGTTGGTTTTTTTCTTTGGAAAAAAAATTGAAGAAAAACAATACACATTACTAAAACCACAGATGCTGTGGCTTTCCTGCCTGCTCCTCTCTCCTTATGTATGTCCATACTGATGACAGAATCAGTTCAAATAAATCTAATCACTGTCTAAATTAACAGGGTTGTAGTCGGGGTCATCCTCTTCATCCTCCAACTCTAAATCATCCATTTCTTGGAATAAAGATTCATCAACCTCCACATTGTTTCCAGCTGTAAGGAATAGAAAGATACTTTATTTTCATGCAACAAGGAAAACATGAACAACACCAAAACATACATGATTTTTTCATATTAGTTCTTCAATGTAGGTAGCTGCTAACTTACTTGGCTTTTATACATCAAATAGATACAGAAAAGTAAATGCCACATTTTATCTTTTTACAGCTGAAGTATTTTTCCTTTGTATCGAAATCCAGTCAAGAGAAATGTCACACAGAACCTCAGAATTCATTGGGAGCATGAAATTAACATTTATATTTGCCAGAAGCAGAGATTCTTTCTCCCCAGGACAGCCAAAGCAGGAGCTCAGGACCTCACAGCTGGAATAATTACTACTATCCTAGTAACATAAATGCACAGGGTTCATAAATATTCCTTACACACCATATGCTGACATACATATATTTGCTTTCAGATTTAAATTTTACAAGCAAGATGAAGCTTTGGCTACTTTCACATTTTCTTCTGAAAGAGATGCTGCTGACCTAAGGATAAAACCTGAGGACTATTATTTTATTTTTATGTATCAACAGCGACATCTTCTGGTCACCAAATAAAGTTTCTATTATTTCATTGGACTTGAAGGCACCTATACAAAATAATGCCATTATCCTCTAAAAATTCTCTAGTACATGCTACTGTAATATTAAAACAGACTTAGTAACCTGTTGCATCTATGACAGAATGCAAGCAGCAATAAGAATGTGAGATTTTAATCACCAGTAGCAACAGGATTACAAATTAATGCATTAATCCCAAATCATCTGGGCAGAGAGCCCAGGCAGAGGTCTGTTCCTCCCTTGAGGCAGCCAAATGTGCCATCAACAAACCATCTTCACTTTAAGTATTTTATAGGAAGACAAGATTCAATTATTCTATGTAAAAGAAACTAAACTTCCCTATTACTACCATTTCAAGTTTATACTCACTGACATTCATAAAATTTTTTTAAATTGTTACTTGCAGAGAAGAATCTTGACTCTCTCCTGCCTGTGTTTTGTGATACCAGTAGATAATGCAGCTGTATTAAAGAACTGTCTTACCTCAAAACTCAGGTATTTTAGACTAGGATACTAAAAAGCAGTACAGCAAATTAAATAGGTATGTTACTGTGAGTATATATGCTTTTAGGTGCTTTGTCTCCAACTGGTTTTCCAAGTTTAGTATTTTACTGGCACAGGCTTACAGAATTCTCATCCGACACCAGGTCAGTATTTTAGGTAAAGTAACAGGCACATCTGCAGAAACCATGAAAAATAACTGGGTTGCACAGAAGCAAATAACATTTATTTTGACCTGCAAGATGGTTACTATTGGTGTTGAGGTTCAGAGAAAAGGTGACAAAAGTTCAAGACCTGTGTTTGAAATCAGGGTTTAGAAGGCTGGCTATTAGGAAAAAAAAATCAGGGTTGAGTTGAGGATTTTTTTGTTTTGTTTTGTTTTTTTGTTTTGCTCCCAGTCCAATCATTTAAATAGAAGCAATGTAAATAAGATCACCTCAAGCACAAGGCTGCAAATAAATACACTTTATCATCTTGAAAAGATTTTTGTTTTGAGAAAAGATGAAATTACTTCTGTTCACTCTGCAAAGCAGTACTTCACAGAAAGTTCTTCCAATGTAAAAGGGATTCTGATATAAGATGTTAAGTCAGAAATACAACAGAGCTTGCTTAGGAATTTTGACCTTTTTAAGCCACTGACTTTCAGTTGTGGAATCAAATAGATACTTACCTTCCTCCAAGAACTGGATGTCAGAGGTGTCAAGGTTGTGATCCATTTCAAACAGCTGTTTACCTAGAAAAAAAAAAAAAAACCAATATATAAGCAAGTACAGTTCTGAAGCAACTATCAACCTAAGGCAACAATAGCCAGCATGTGTATTTTAGTCTTTTCAAATCAACAAATTCTAGCAGTCTTTTGTGTTTTTAACTGCTCATTTGTGTAAGCTCCCCATTCTGTTTTTTCTTAATTCATCCAGGATTCATCCATGCCAACAAGTTTCCTCCTCTTACATGTGAAATGGGTCACTGTAATGTTATTAAGACTTTAACAATGGGGGGCAGAAAAATTTACACCCCACAGCCTGTGTTCAGTCCTTATTGCTTTAGTCTTCATCTTGCATTCCACAAGAAATCCTCTGTGGGAACTGGGAAGGAAATCAGCTGATTCTTCCACCTTTTTTCACATATTCTCCCATTCAAAAAGCAACTTGGATCAACACAAATCACCAGCTCCTACATACACACAGCTGTGAAGGCAACATCACAGAAGAGTGAAGCCTTTCGGACTGGGAGGGACAGGAAGAAAAACTCAGGACTCTTTCCACATAAATCACCTGTGTTCCACCTACATTGCTCATGCAAGCTTCCACAAACACGACTGCTTGGTGTCCATGGTAATACTGGAATTACACTAATGACATCCAAGAATAAGCCTGGTTTTGGTTTTCTAAAGGGAAGCTTTTATAAACTACATTTATGTAGAGGAAAACAAACACTACATACTAAAAATACTTCAAAGAACAGAAAAACTAGAAGCCTGATTTCTGTTATCTTTGCAGATTCCCAAATGCATACCCTTCAGACAGGAATCAAGCGTGTCCCCTGTCCTGTACAGCTTTTTATGAAACTTAATACATTAAAATTTCCATCTCTGTCAAATTTCATCAAAACTAGCCAGAAGTGAGGAGAAAACAGAACAGAGATACAGCATGACTACACTGGTTATGTTTTTCCAGGTAATCAGGTCAAAAGTAGATCCAGCATCACAGGAGAACAGTTCAAAGCTAAGCCATGCAGACTATGGAGCAGGATGCCAAGACCTATCATCTGTGTAAAAATTACTTTTAGACTTGTCATTATAGGATGGTACCATTGCAGAAATTTCATGACCAGTATTAAAACATACCGCTTAGCTTATTTTTGCCCGCTTGTTCTTCTTCTTTCATCTTTTTCCTTTTTATTTCTAGAAGTTCTGCATCAAACTTGGCTTTCCAGTTAAGGAAATTCTCAATGGTAACAGGAGTGCCATGAAAACGTTGCTGGAAGAATAGAAAACAAGGCTGCAGACACAACTTGCAAAGCTATAGGTGAAGATAAACATTCTCTTAATTATTTAAATTACGACACTCCAGAAGCACTGCTTGCTGTGAAGTATTCTGAGAAATTAATCCTAATCCTAGGAGTATATCAAGAACACATTCTTGTGGTTTTTGTCATGGGATCTCTCCCCTCAGAGAACTATACTGGAAACTCTCATGGAAGAACCCTGCATACTCCTTTTGGACCTAGAGTGCAAGAGTTCACAAATCCCCACTAACACAGTTTATTTATAAGTAGGCAGCACTTCTTATCAACCCTTAAGTGCAATCTACACTGAAATACTGCCCATTAAAATACATCAATCCTTTTATATTGCTGGAAGAGAAAAAAAAAATATTATTTTTTCTCAGACATTTCTTTGCCAATTTTCAGAAATACAGAACCTTCCAAGTCCCATCACCCTCCAGCTATTTCTCAGAAAGTGAGTGAACACTCATTAGTTGGACTTATCATAGCACAATCCACAAATGGTGAAACTATTCTACAGGAGGGCAAACCAGTCTTGAAGATTGGTCCCACTGCTTCCACCCTATCCACTCAGTCTACCAAGGAAGGCAGCCTTCCTCAAACCATGGAGCCTGTGTGCAGCATGACATACATATTCTAGACTTTTTTGCTCCCCATTCCCTCTTGCTCCCCCCTTCTTCCAGCAAAAAACTGTCTACAGCAAATCTGATTGCATTTGGGAAAAATCTCTGCCTTAGGAAGTAATGCTGGAAGGGACTGTGAACACGCAGTTAGACTCTAAAAAGACTGCTTAAGAAAAAAGGGGAAAGAAAGATCACTTAAGTTCATTAAACAATCTTCTTATGTTTCAATGAAATCATCTTTATGATAGCTGTTCCTTTCCCAGTCCAACTGAGAACTGTTCCTGCATCAACCAATGCATTTTAAAGAAGCTGAAAGTCTTTTTCCTTTAAAACATTATTTTACATACTTTCTCTTCTTCCTCTGCTTCTCTTTCTTTCTGTTTTTTCTCTTCTTCTCTTCGTGTTTTTATTTGATCCACTATTTCATTTAATTTCTCCTGTACCGCTGAGACTAGAGTGAAGATCATTACCATTCCTAAATTTTCTTCTGCCTACAACACAAAGAAGGCAACTTCAAACAGAAGAACTTGAATGCATAAATATGTTTATAGAAAGCAGGATGTTGTGCAAATGCAGAGGGCACAGCTGACACATTCTGCACCAGTCTCAAAAGCTCACTGTAAAATTCAAATTCAACTGGCCAGTTAATCCAGTCAGTTATCCCCAAATGGGTGTGCAGCAAAGCACAAAGATGAATGTCTGTGATCAGGTTATTAACACATTATAGACATCTTCTGAAAGGCTTTTTCGTTAATAAAACAAAACCTACAGTAGAAACACAACTCTAAAATTTCAATATCTTAAGTCATAAGAGACAAGTCCCTCAGAACCTTTCTTCTCCTGGAACAGTTTATTCCTTAATTCTATTACATGCTCCTTTGAAGTGAGATAGTTTCCCAGGAAAACCAAAAAAACACCAGCTGATGGAAGGTTATATGAAGTAAACTGAAAATTTAAAAAATGCCCACTAAACATATTATGGCAATTTTAAAGGCAGTTGAGGACTTGTCAGAAATTCCTGAAACCGAAGAAGTACTTCCTTCTTTCCTTCACAATGCACTCTCACTGATCCCAAAGGTTGATGAGAGACCCCACCCCCAAACAGTTACGTTATCAAAAAGCATCAAGAATCAACATGGCATTTTTTAATATTTCCAAATGAAACTGAGGTGGCTTATTTTCACAAGTACTATATATATACATATATATATATATATATACACACAGTTAAACAAACTCACCTCAAGCTAGAAGTAGAAAAGAGGGAAGCCCTAGTACATTTCAATTTCATTATTCTACATTATTGCACACACTGAATTAGCCTTGTATCTTACCTCAATGATGTCATTCACCAAACTCAAACCACAAAGTAAGTCCCTATAGTATGGAACAGGTTTCAGATCAGTAGCAGATACCTCCAAAAACAACTGATTTGAGAGAGAAATTCCAGCCAATGTGTGAAGTGGTATCAAGCTGTACCAAGATATTCCATTTTCCTTACCTGCTGCTCTAGCAGTTTTATTATGTCCATGACATCATTATCATCAAGATTCTCCTGTGAGACAATTTCATATAGTGGAGTTTCATCAGGGTATTTTTCTCTATAGGTAAATTTGAGGGTTGTTTGGACAGCTACAGGATAAAGAAACACATTTTCTTATGGTGATAACTCTGTATAACTTTAATGTATGTTCTCCTACTGCATCAACAGCCTAAAGATTATAGAAAAATATTCTTGCCCCTAAGGAACAGTCCTCTTACACAGATATTAAAACAATATGAACAGATTTAAACATAACCCAAGAGTTCAAAGAAATTAAAATGATAAAGTTTACACTTGCACAAACTATTAAAACCTACTCATGTCTGAAAGGTCTTTAGGAAGACTGAAAAACCTTCTGTGGTTTGACAGGTACTAGAGCAGTAATCTCCTTAATATTCTACTTAAAGCTGGAAAACAGCAAGAGTCATAATAACAGAACTAGAGAAAATCTCAGCATTTTAACACCTCAGACTCTCTGTGCCTGGCTGAAGTATCAACCTCTGTGCTGGGTTCCAGGGCTCCACACTGTGGACAAACACACTATGTCCAGTAGAAGTCATTAAGCAGAGAACTACCTAAGAAAAATGCATTCAATCTGAAGCTGCCCAGAGCCAGGGTAACATGGAATCAAGGCAAAAGAGAATCAAGTTCCTTTTACACATCCCCCCAGAATACCAGGGAGAAGCTTTCCCCTAGCTCCAGACTCACAGTTCTCGGCAGCGCAGCAGTCTGTTCAACACAGACACCTGCTCTAAGCAGGACTTACTCCTTTAAAACTAAGTAAGACAGCACCAGTTTATTCCTTCTGTTATAGTATCCAGAATAGCAGCTTTCAAACTTGCTTGGAGTAAGGCTTGCTTACAATATGCCCACACAATTGTTGGTACTTAACAAATACACAGGGACTTGGGACCCACAGCCTTCTGCTCTGGAACTGTTCCTTAAGGGCTGCACATTCACAGCACACAGACTCAACTCTCCCACGTAGCTGCCACACACACAGCTGCCAGAAAGAAAATCCCCTCACAATATGTCTGTAAGCCACTGAGGATGGTGACAACCCATAGTTTTTGAAGCTACACTACAAAGCCTTTGAGATTCAGCAGGAAGCAGTCCTACAGTGAGAGTACAACGTTTCTACAAACTAAATGAGGACCACCCAAATCCTTGAACTATATTTGCTAAGGAATGCTTGCCGTCATCAGTACTATATATATACATATATATACCTTGTAGAGTTGTAAGTACATCTAAGTAGAGATGTACATAGCTGTTGGTGATAGAATTAGATTTAAACATATATAGGAGAAGTTTCTGAGTAGGATATGATCAACTTACTTTCATCATTTTCTCCAGCTTCGGATGTCACAGTGATTGTGAAAGTTGTTGGCTTTTCTGACAATACTGTTCAAAGGAAAAAAGCAAGAGTCAGGGAGAGTCCTAAAATCAATTACTTCTTCACATCAATAAAACTGAACTTCTCAAGGACTTATAAAGAAAGTAAGCTCTTGATACAGTGTTAAGGGCCTTTTTAACTTATTAATGTAATACTTTTCAATTAACAGCTATTTTCCATATGATGTGATGCCTGGAGTGCTCTTTGAATGAGACCATACATCATCAAACAATACCAAGGGGTTTCACTCATGGAAAACTTTCTCTTCTGGAAGTTTCATTGTACCAGAAAGCACAAATCAAATCACACAACTTCTGGTAGTGCACTGACTGCGTGCAGAAAGCTACCAAAGCTAATTTGCTTTACTGCACTAAATGTGTCTGATGAGCATCCAGTGCACTCTTGACCCTGGACTACTTTTACAGTATGCCTGCACCTATATTTAAAACAGCTTAATGCAAGAAATGCTACTAACCAAGCAACATACTAGAATGAAAGTGCGTGAATCAGGCAGCTACAAGACAGACAACACAACACAGCAAGAGCTGTGACCTGTGTTTCACAGCCTAAAAACCTCATTGCACAATTGTGGGTTGCAGACCACATCCTCGTGTAAGGACTGCTGTGCACCACTGTTATAACCTATGCCCAAATTAGTGTACATGCTCTCAAAGTATCAACTGAATTTTGCCTAATTGCTAATGTACTACTATGGTCTTTATTCCTCTCTCTTCTCTTGGGCATAAAAGCATTACATGAGTGAACAATAACTCTGAGTAAGGATCAAAGTAAAGGCTGTACGAAAGAATATGACTTCCATATCAGTATCAGATATCCAGCATCCCCAGCTACCAGGTATCAATTCATATACCTTTAAGTAATATTTAACATAAAACTCAAGACCTGAAAAGATTTTCAGATTGAAGCAATAGGCAACTGTACTGGGCAAATGTTTGTGTGGTGAAGTTACTGCCAAGTAAGATGCTGTTGAACTCTAGGCAGAGTAGATACTGTGCAGGAAAGAAAGAGAAAACGCCCCGGTTTTTCCACTGCTACTATTCTTTGCATACGGAATGCCAAAAATCATGTTGGATTAGCTGGCATGGTAAATACTCTTGATTGTTCGACGGTAAATCGAAAATTCTGAAAAACGGATGACCCACAACATGAAAGTTTCAAAAATGTAACATGCTGCGCCAGGGAATTAAAGCTTGCCTTTTTTTCACCTGCAATGGTGTAAGGCAGGTAGTGGCAATACATTTACGGAGGAAACAGCACCTCTAAGCACCCCAAAACATCCCGTGCCTCACGATCGCGACAAGCTTGTTACCGGAAAGGAAAGCCGGTGGGCACACAAACCAATGCCGCGATTCCCACCTAGGGCCGCATCTTTTGAAACGCTTCTCCGAAGAGCATCCTTCCAGCACAGGGGACCGGGCTGCCCACGCCGGGCCGGCTGCCGTGCCACGGCGCTAAACGCGGCAGGGCAGCGCCCACGGGCCGGGCCACAGGGGCCATCAAGCGCTTTGCTCTTCCCGGCCAGGGAAAGCGAACCAACACCCCGAGCANGAGTCCGGGTAGATGGACTCCAGCGCCTCCAGCTCGTTGCGCTGCTCCTCGCTGTAGTCGGTCATCGTGGCCCGCCGCCCACGGCCATGGGCCGCCCGCACCGCGACGCCGCCGCCACCGCTGCCCGCGCCTGCGTTGTCCCGGCCGCGTCCCGGCCCTTCCTAGCATGCCTCGCGCTGGCGATAGGCGGGGATGCCGCCCCTGGGCTGGGCTGCACCGGCGGAGGGAGGGACGGAAGGAGAGAGGCGGTGCCGCTGCCGTAGCGGGAGGCCGGGCACGGGGGCCGGTCTGGCCGGTCCCGGTTCGGCTTCACGAGTGCGGTGCGCGCTGCTCAGTCAATTCCAGCGCTCGCTGCCTGGCGCTCAGCTCCGGGCGGGACGGAGCGCGCCTGGCGTGCAGGAGGGATCCTGCTGGCATCGCCCGCGCTGCTTCCCCGCCCCTCCCGGGAGCGGCGGCCTTGGCAGAGCTGAGGTCCGCAGTCCCTGTGTTGCACAGATTGGTGATGGTATGATTCGCTCTTGGACGTTCTTCCCTTGAAAATTTACAGGGATCAGCAAACTGAAGGGGATTCAAACCGATGCCCTAGGTATTGCGTAAAAGTACCGTGAAGGCAGCTGAATGCCGTTTCTGCCAAAAATTGGAAGTTTATTAGATGCAGCTGGTGATTTGCAGCTTGAAGTTAAACAGCACCTGCAAACTTCCCGGGAAACGTTCACCGTGATTTCAGGAGTCCCGTCACATCGGCGGCACCACCACGATGTACGTGCAGAACAGGAGTCGCCAAGGCTAACGATATTGGGAGCTGCCGTGCTTTGGGGTTACCTGCCAGGATGGATTTAAGACTGTCGAGGGTTAAGCAACGGCACGTAGCTGATGGGTACGTGGTACACAGGGTAGTTCTAAGGTGCATCCCATCTCTGGCCCCATGGCTGGCAGTTTTCCTACAGATACACTTTACAAGCCCAGGGTTTCCTGAAAACTTTTACCATAGACATAAAGAGAATAATTTTCAAGTGAGCAAACTTCTCACTTGAACTTCCCATTTCAAGTGGCATTCTAAGTGGACTCTTGGGTAAGATGACTCATTTTAGCAGGCACGGTTTGACTGTTCAACTGTACCAACTCATAGATTTGTCTGTAATCATTAATTAATTTGAAAGCTGTGCCTTCACTGCCACAATCCATGACATGTTTCAAAGAGCCTAGGCGTAAAGGGAAATAACCCAAATCACTTAAAATACTACAGCTGTAGTACTATGGATTAATAATAATAGTAGTATTATGGATTAATAGCTAATATATGCTAACAAGGTATTAGTACATTGGCAGGCTGACTTCACAGTGATGGATAGTATTTCCACTCAGTATTTTAAATTACATACTGTTATGAAAAGTACAGGGCAAATAGTAATCAGGACAAAGCCAGAAACCATGAAGCCTAATTTAAAAAATCAGGTGAGCAAGATATAAAAAGAGTTTTACAGCTTACTCTTAACTGCAAATATTGCATCATTTTATAGTAGTACTGTAAAAAAATAGAAGTGGAAAGAATTCACATGGACTAAAGACAGCAGGTTTTTGTCATTTGGATCCAGACATCAGCATAGGGGTTTTCTATCAAAACCTTCAGATACACAAATCAGTTGCACATGTTCCAGATTACAATGTTCCATCTTAAATAAAAAACCACAAATATTTTTAAAATTAAATCAGAAGTTGTGTTTACTACCAGAGGTACTTTGTTTCCTAAGTGGTTCACATAAACAATGCAGAATGCAGTTCCATTACCTCTTACTAGGTTTGCATGGCCAGATGTTGGTAGCAGGGGCACTACAGGGGTGCTTCTGTGAGAAGCTGCCAGAGGCTTCCCCTGTGTCCTACAGAGCTGATGCCAGCCAGTTCCAAGGGAGACCCACCAGTGGCCAAGGCTGAGCA
Organism: Leptocoma aspasia; assembly: GCA_013399835.1. Lineage (NCBI taxonomy): Eukaryota > Metazoa > Chordata > Aves > Passeriformes > Nectariniidae > Leptocoma > Leptocoma aspasia. The sequence goes on along the minus strand of VXAX01002316.1, from coordinate 74,788 downwards.
CCATCAGCAGTGGTAGCAGCACCTCTGGGATAACAGATTTAAGAAAGGAGGAGAAGATCCTGAGCAACAGAAATTGCAGCCAGACAGAGGAATGAGAGGAACAGCTCTGCAGACACCAAGCTCAGTGAAGAAGGAAGGGAAGCAGGTGCTGCAGGCTCTGCAGGACCAGAGATTCCCCTGCAGCCCATTCCCCATGGTGAGGCAGCTGTGCCCCTGCAGCCCAGGGAGGTCCCTGGTGAAACAGACCCACCTGCAGCCCATGGAGGAACCCACACCAGAGCAGGTGGGTGCCTGTAGGAGGCTGTGACCCCACCAGGAGCCTGTGCTGGAGCAGACTCTTGGCAAGACCTGTGGAAAGAGGAGCCCACACTGCAACAGGTTTGCTGGCAGGATTTGTGACCCTGCAGGAGAACCTACCCTGGAACAGGTGGTTCCTCAAGAGCTAAACCCCATGGGAAGGACCCACACTGGAGCAGTTAATGAAGAGCTGCAGCTTCTGTAAAGGACCCACACTGGAGAAGTCAGTGGATGACTGTCTCCTGGGAGGAAGTACCCCATGCTGGAGCAGGGGGAGAGTGTGAGGAGCCCTCCCTCCAAGGAGGAAGGAGCAGCAGAGATGCACTGACTGCAACCCCCATTCGCTCACACCCCCTGCACCACTGGAGGGGAGGAGGTAGAAAATTTGTGAGTGGAATTGAGCCCAGGAAGAAGGAAGGTGGTGGGGAAAGATACTTTAAGATTTAGGTTTAGTTCTCATTATCCCACTCTAATTTCGCTGGTAATAAAATAAACTCATTTCTCCAAGTGGAGTCTGTTTTGCCCTTGACAGTAATTGCTGAGTGATCTCTCCTTGTCCTTATCTCAACCCACAAACCTTTCTTTGTATTTTCTCTCCCCTATCCAGATGAGGAGGGGAGTGACAGAACAGTTCTGGCTCCTGTATTTTCTAGTAAAATGTACTAAATAATTAGATTTTTCCACTTCAAGCCCCTGGGGTCATTTATTAGTAGCAGATAGCATCCTATAGTGTGGCATATGGCTTTGGAACCCATATGTATACATGGCAAGGCAATACAGGAAGCATTAAAAAAAATTATGGCATACATTTCCCTCCCCCTTAGAGTTAGAAACATCTGCAGAGGGTTAGAGAGGAGATGAGTAATATCATCACATCATACCAAACTGACTTAACACAAAACCAGCCTTCTTTCACAAAATTCAGTAGTTTTTAATCACAGTAATATTCATGGGCCCAGTATATGTATAAATTACAGAGATAAAGCAAACCCTACTCCACAGACTGAGATTTTTCCCATCCTCATTTGCTATTTGTACAGTAGGCAAGTACACAAACACCTTGGAGATTTTGAAGTATTTTCAAATAGGAGACTGACCTTGCTGTCACTTTCAGCCAGAATACATTTCAACTCAGTTTGCCATATGTCAAGTATTTGTTCATACAGCTGCTATGTGTTACACACCTCTACCATGTGCCTCAGTGGGGGTTTTATCTCCTTATCAGAATTGAAAGTTCTCTCATCATTGTATCTAAACTCAGCCTTCGATGATAAAGTTTCCCCATATGTTTGCTACATGCTACTGTAGCCCCAGGCTTAACTAGTAATTATCTCAGTGTAGATTACTTACATAATACAAAAAAAGTAGTGGAAGAGGAGAAATAAGTCATTTCTGCTAGGTGTCACTAAGGAAAAGCTGGATAGCTGCCTTTGCTCCATACAGAATGGACCAATTCATAGGATCCAATCAAAGTCTACCTCTTAAAGATCCTTTTAATGGAAAGAAAAAAAAAATTTTAAAAGCATTTGTAAATAACTTCCTCAGTATGTACTCATCCTTTCAGCACAACTATTAGAAAGCAGAGAGCTGAAGCTTGAAATAGCCCACCCCAATCTAGGCATAGATCACCATATCCCACAGGAGTCAAAATGCCATCAGTAAAGGTATCTGTAAGCAGGTGCTAAAGGACTCTGTTAACAAGATGCACTTGCTCAGATAATTTATACACCAGTGTAATACTGTATTGGAAAGTTCCAGCACAGCTCATGTCTGATATAGAGCTAGACAGGTTTCTGCTTTTCTGCAAAGTATTGTGGGGTCTTGGATCTTCAGAGCTGTGTTATGATCCCAGGGTCTTCATCAATCCTCAGATACTTTCCACTTGCACGCTCCTTGAGTGCCCAGTCATGGAGGAGGCTGTAGTCATAGTGCTCCTCATCCACTCGTTTTAGAAAGGCCAGTCCAGAAATGGCCTGCCACTCCCTGAGAGATGGGATACGAATTTCCTTTACATTCTCACTTCCCGGGACAAAGCCAAAGAACTTCCTGACATTCTGCATGGCATAGAGCCTGGAGTGCTGCTCTGTCGCCTCATCGAAGAGCTCCTGCTCATTGTGGACATAGCTGTTCCAGTATCTGAAATGTAGAAAGCTGAGTGGGGAGAAACAGCTTGCCAGGCAGTAAGAAAGGAACACAGTGATGACTACCACAGCAATCAGAAGCCAGCCAGCCACCTTACCAAAAAAAAAAAAAGAAAAAAAGAAAAAAAAAAGAAAAAGAAAAAAAAAAAAAAAAAAAAAAAA
>VXAX01002316.1:0-72108 GCA_013399835.1 Leptocoma aspasia | reverse complement strand
AAAAGGAAAAAAAAAAAAAAAAAAAGAAAAAGAAAAAAAAAAGAAAAAGAAAAAAAAAAGAAAAAGAAAAAAAAAAGAAAATAACTGTTAGAGCTGAAAATACTCACAATGTTAACTTTTGAGCACCAGAAAATCTGTAAGATTATCTTCACTTACTTTTCCTAAATAATACCATTAACAAGGTATAAGCCTGGAAAGCATCTGTTACCACCAGACCCAGTCCATGCCTACTGGAGGCAGCTGTGTAGTAAAATCACTTGTTCCTTTCAAGTTCAAGAAAGTTCTGTTGTGCAGTTTTAATATTGCTTTCCCAGCTATTATTGTTATAAGATAGGCCATGCAGGTCCTATACTATTAGCTTATAGCCTGTTTAAAAACAGTTTTCTCTGAAGTGACAACTTAATGCTTCTCCTATTATTTACCCAGTATACAAACTTTTAGTATTGAGCCTGAGCTAAGCCCCAAGATTTTACATGGGTTCATGTGAAGCTCTCACAGCCTGGGCCTCTTAGCCACATTTCTTCTGCTTTAATGAAGAAACTTCATACCCTCCCTGGCTCTTGAACTTCCATTTGTCGTACTTGGTATTACTTTTTAGGGTACTACACAAGGAAGAATATATCCTCAGATAGCAGGTAACAAATAGGACTAGCAGCTATAGTAACTTATATACCTAGAGTTCAGTTCCACTTAAAGGAAAAGAACAGGCTTCAAAACACACAGAGATTTAGCACTCAAGAGAGAGGATACTGATCTTGTTTTATGCCTGCTGAATTAACTTCACCTCTCATCATTATGTTCACAGCCAAGAGGAGTTACTCACTTGTGACTGGTATCGGAGGAGGAGAATCACTTCATCTCTTGCCCGGGTCAGCTCTGGAGGCACCAGCTGGCTGCAGGGAAATGTAGCCAGCATCCTACTGCGTTCACTAGCGGTAACATTGGGAGCAGTTCCAAAGTAATACACAGGGACATACTCGCTCACAGCACAGATATAATATGAGCCATTTATCAGTGTGACTGCAAGCCACGTGACTGGGGCGACCAGTGCCCTCCCAGTGATGCTGCACAAGACAAAGCAGACCAGTTTGCATTTCAGCAGCCAATTTGATGAAGTCACCCTCTCAAAATGAGACCTTTTGCCCATAACCAGCCTCCAAGTCTGGTTGTTCAGGGCATAGCCAACAATCAGAAGGATCAGTGCAGGCACTCCTAGGAAAGCCAGCCCATAGACAAGGTTCTGTCCAACGTGACAGGGACAGCTGAATGTGAAAAATGAGAAAAGTTGCTGCCCACCAATTGTCAATATTGCAATTATTGCATTAGCAATAATGACCTCTTTGCCTTTTAGAAAAGTTAACCACTTTGGAAGGAAAGTCATTTTAGATCCTATTCTTTACCAGATTCTTTTGATTTAAGGCAGCACTAGCTTTTAGTTATATTTAACTAGTGTTAATGGCAGAGCAGAATAAACACCAACAGCTTGAAAAAGAATACCAAACAACAACCAAAACAACACCAAAAAAGCCCTGCTAGTCTTTCTCCTCCCACTGATTTTCAATGGCTTGTTTGCTAGCTTTAAGTATGCTTGCAGAAATCCACTGATGTGTTTTAATTGATTCAATAATTTATCTCAGCTGTTCTGGAAAATTGAGCTTTTAGGCTGTTGTGAGCTCTGCCAGCCCCTTGCTAATTGTCTGAAATTAACAATAAATTCCCCCTACCTTTTGGACGACATGCAGTGCTATCAAACTGATGACTAACCTGTCAGGGTTAATTGCCAAGCTGTTTGCTAATCAACAGTAATTAGCAGAAACATGGCATGAAATTAGGAAAAAAAAAAAAGGAGCCTTCCAGCTATTCTTCATAAAAGATCAGCCAAACAAATCGTTGGCAAATGGACTGATTTTAAAAAAATGAATGCTTCCACTTTAAAATAAACTTATGAAATATTCCATAAGTTGCACAATGTTTGGAATCCTTGTGCTGTTTGCATTTGATGTCAGTTCTGGGGCAATTTGTTGTCCAAACACTGGAGTCTGAGTAGTTAGCTGCTGGATCATGAGGATTTTAGCGTTTCACCTGTAGGTGGCAAGAAGCTGACATTCTCTTTTCCTGACGGTGCTGAATGTTTCCTTTGGAAAGTTGGTTGGGTTTTTTTGGTTTTTTTTTTATTGTTGTGGTTTTTTGTTTTGATTTGTGAGTGGTTTGCTTTGGTTTGATTTGATTTGATTTGGTTTGGTTTGGTTTTTTGGGGGGGTTGTTTTTTGGTTTTTTTTGGTTTTTTTATAATATATATATATAAAACCTGCTATTCACAAAATGTCAAGCCAGCTGATATTTTTATAGTGTGCTTGCAATTACAAGTTGTAAGATTTTCTGCAAGTATAGTCAGTCCTATTCCATGGACAGAGATAAAAATGTTTCGATTAAGTGTTTCCACAGCTGACTTCTGGATATTGGGATAGATGACCTGGGCTCTGAGCATCTCTCAAAAAGAGAGACAAATGAAGCCTCAAGCAGGGGTCTGAAAAATTGAAAACATTTCACTCTTGATGATTTTCTCTGGATCACATTTTTTCTATGGTCACGCTATCCAGTAGTTCTATGCATTGCATAACCTAGGCTGAGCTGAATATGCAAATACTTGTGTTTAAGTACTGAAAGGTCTGACAGTCTGTCATATAAACATTCTTACCAAGAAAAGAAAAATATTAGCCAGAAAGTTTATGGGGAAGTTTGCCTTCCCATTACAGATGTCTATCTCCAGTATGTGTGGACTTGGTTGTGTGACATAATACTGTCTGCACAGCCTCTTCTCTCCCCTTGCAGAGAGGGTTGCTAATAACAAATTTGATCTCAAACAGTGGTTTTAGCACCTATGGTGTCTGCTTGGATGGCAGAGACACTCTCTCAGCTGTTGTACACTGGAATGGCATGTCACACGTGCCTTGCCTGTTCACAAGGCAGGACCCTGTTCCTCCAGTGCACTGTTCGGGTGGACACCTGCTTATCTCGTGCCCAGTCACCATCTGGGAAGGAGGTCCTTGCTGGTAGCTGGCTCTCAAAGTGTGATGCTGTTACACAAAATTAAAAGCAGTACAGAAACATGCTGAAACATCCAGCAGCACTTTGTCACAGCTTTTCTGGAACTGTTACATTCTTAGTTGTTTGGACAAAGTAATAGCACAATGAAACCCAGAGCTGTCTGAATACTGCCATTTTAAACCTTCATTTTCTTTCAGTATCACAGGATTTACAATAACTTGGTTTTGGTACTAGTGACATATTTGACATATTTGAAAAAAAGTCAGTGAAATAAACCTATCAGGCTATTACAAGATTATTTTATAGGATTCTTCCGTTATGCCTCAGTTAATTTTAAAATCTCTGATTGATTCCTTCTGAGATTTCTTTTGGAACCTGTGTCTTACTTTGTGTATAAGGGAGGAAGGCTCTCCTAAGCATCACTTGTTTACTCAAGAAACACTTTAGATGTGAAACTGAAGTGGCATCCAACACTGAAATATTAATAGTCAGCCTAAGGCTGTTGAATGAGGCAATTTATACAATCAATACAACAATTTTGTACTACTGCATTTTCATTCTTTGGCATTTGCTTTCATGCTCTGCTGTAAATGATCCTGCTGGTTCATCCTATTATGGAACAAATTACAGGGTTGGATCCAATTAAGAGCTTGGGTGGCACATCAAACCTTTAAGTACTTGCCTTTGCAGAGGAACCCAGGGTCTTGAAGTAGATATTTAGGCTCTTTATTCAATCCCAATGAAGAGTTAGGAGTGGATGCAATCCAAAATACCACTACCTGAGGTGACAGCTGGCTGGCCTGTGAGGCAAAAAGATGCTTATAGCTGACATCTGAGGCAAATAGGATCCACAAACAAACCTTAGTCATGGTTTTACTTTTCATATTCCAGGGCTCTGTCAGCTTGAACTCACTGCCAGTAACCTCACTTATGAGAAGGAGAGATTTTTGTATTTTTTTTTAAGGAGTGAGAATCATTTGTCATTTCTTTTGAAACATAGTTATTGGAATACAGGTTTCACCTTCCCATACACAGCAAACAATTTTTATTCTCCTTTTTATGGAAATAAAGCAACCATGGCAGAGTAGAGAGATTGGTTTCAGCTCCCTTCTCCACCTGATCTAGTAAAAACTCACTCATTTATCTCTTTCTTCCAAAAGCTCAGTTATTGCTAGTGATGAGATACGACTATGCTGCAAAGAAGCTGTGTTCTCCAGCTTTCCTGCCATGGTTCTACCAGTGGCATTTAGTTTTGCCACAGAGAGGATTTTGACACTTACCGGATAAAAAAACCACCAGGATTTTATTATCTAATGGCCTGGGAAAGGTAGGGAGGAAGAGGGCAGTGATCTATTTTCCATCTGAAGTTTGGAGGAGGAGACTGAATCCTGGTCTCTCTGCACAAGTGTTTTCATCACTGAGTTAGCAGTCAAAAGGTATGTCAGAAAGCACTGTGTGAAAGTACAGGCATGACAGATTTCCTGTGGGAGTAGAGGGGAGCACTGCCCATGTCCTGTGATCTGCCAGGTCACAGTCTGGATGGAGGCTGCCAAGTCATTTTCATGGTCTCTCTGGCCTTTGGAGAAGTTCCTGTCCCTGTAAGCAGGACAAGCACTGATGAAAAAAATAATGAGCTTTATGTTAAGGGAAGAATAAAAATGTGTTGATGATTTTTTAAAAGCTTACATATTTCACTTCAGAATTCAGCTGTGCTTTATAGGCAAATCTATGAGATTTTAGGTTCCTGCAGAGAGCGGAAAGGAGGCACTCAAATCTCAAAACACCCTCTTGAGAAACAGAACCTAACCAAGGAAGTTTCAGCAGGTCAAACTGAGAATGCTTCCCAGGCAGGGCACTACAGCAAAGTGACTGCAATAGCATTGCTTTATTTGGAAACATGGTCAGAGCAGCAGCCACACTGGACTTTTAGTAAAAGCACTCATGTGTGATATGAGAAACCTGTGTTAGAGTTCTTTTTTTCACGTAGCTTCAAACCCTCCACACCTACCTTCTTGTGATTTGAAAGAATTCTGTTTTCTGTTCAAGAAAATTTAATACAAGGTCTAGCCATCTGAAAAATGGAGAGCAAACAAAAGCTTGACCCTGTATTTTACTAATTTGGATACTCTCCTTTTGTGCTTAGTGCATTCCTGTTTTGACTCAAAGAATTTTTTCACTTTTTTTTTTTAGGCTTTCTAATTAGGCAATGTCTAATTTATCATTTACTTCTATGTTGCACTTATCATGTGCTTTACCTCTACAGGTATCAGCTTTCCCATAATAGCCAGTCCATTGCAAGAGACAGAGTGCTGGTGCATGCTTTTGTTTGTGCTTTTGAGCTTCTGGATATATATTGTATTTGGTTTTTGTTTGTTACTTTGACGGTATGAAGAGAACTGGTGTAGTCTAATGCTCAAGCACTGTGAAGACTGACCTTGGGGCTGAAGGCTAAATTCCTCCCCCAAAAAACAGGACAGAAAGGGAGGTGGAGGGTGATTCTGACTTTCTCACTATTCCAATTGCCATGGATTACTTCTAAGAAGTATATATTCAGGATTAAAACAGGTGCCAGATATGTGCCTAACCCTGCTCTTTTCACAGGGCTGCAAGATAGTCCACCAAGGACTTGTTTCCCTCACTGGAGCCATTGAATCCCCAGCTTATTTGGGCACACCATTTCAGCTTCGTTTTCTCAATAACGTGCAAACCTTTCAAAATGTAGTGCATTCTACTCAATACATAGCAATCTATGTGTGAATTTACTTGTGGGCACGTGGCATGTATGTATTTTTCAAAGGATGTTGATGTGTCCTTGCCATGCATTCCGCTGTCTGGTGCACAAGGTTCCCTGATGATTACGGTATTAATAATGCAAGCTGAAGTCATTAATCCGTGTATGTTCTGAATCAGATAAATAAAATTGCACTCATTTATGAGTAGTCTTAAGTGCTTTGTGGTGGGTTCACTGAAGTTAAATTATGCTAATGATAATCTTTTACAAGCTGTTTTTTTTAAATGTAATGCAGTACCCTTTCTCTTGGAATATGGGATTACTCTTGCAATGCGGGGCCTATTTGATGCTTGTTGCCAGTTGGAGAGAATCAGAGAAACAAACCCATCTCAGACTCAGTTTAGAAATGCAACTAACTATCTAGAGAATTGTAACGCCTGGCTTTTAAAATCTTAGATTTTAAAAATTAATAAATATACTAATAAAAAACCTAATAAATTTAGAGATGAGAAGTACCTACAATAGTTTTACTTATAAAATAGAATAATGTTTTACAGGGTCAGAAGAGCACCAGAAAAAAATGGAAGAGGCATTTTACATTGTAAAATTGTCAATACAAGATCATTCTGTGTGAAATAAAAATAGTTAGGATGACTGAGCTTTACACAGAAAAAGCTGAAAATCCTTATTTTTCCTTGTTGAATTGTGTCATGACTTTAAACTACCATTTTCTAAAATAAACTAGTCTTCCTTATCCCAAATGAATCACATCTGAATGCTTTCTGTGTATTTGTAGTAGTAAATATCTGTCATTTTATTCTAGCACTGGATCTATTAGTTAATAGAAATTTAATAACAGCATGACATTCAGAGGAGGCCATATATTTTTACTTCCTTTCCTGAGAGGACTCGATTGGAATGTATCTGCAGGTAAGTCCTATAAGGAATGACAACTACCTGATTAATTTCTAAATTCACCAGTGACCATCCTTGAAGTTCATTGCAAATCAAAGCTACCACGTAGCTTAGGCCAAATTTACCACGGGGGAAAACAGATGAACCAAGCCTGGGTGTTCATTGCAAGGATATGAAGAAATAGGGCTATAACAGGTAGCTATAATGATAGAATACCCCCTAGGACCATGGTTAGTGAAAGTGCCATTTGCACAAGCTGGCAGCTGTACAGGTACAGAATTTATTCCTCTGGGAAGCTGAGTTCTCTCAATCTGCCCTGGCAGCTTTACACAAACACGGTGGTAGCAGTGCCTTAAAAGCCACACTTCCCCAACTTAGGCAGACATTAACTCACCAGATTACAGCACTCAGAGCTGGCAGACTGCTATAGCTTCTTTAGATTGAAAACAATCAATTTTTATTTCCTTGTACAGCAGTATCTTGCAGTTGTGTTTTTATCCTTTAGAGCGGAAGTATTTGTTAGCTCTCCAAACACCAAAGTCTGATAGAAACAACAAAATTAATTTACTGTCCCTAAAAATGTAAGACCCGTCCTATTTGACTTCCCATGTCTGTTAGCTGTGTATTTGATTACAAACCATTCCCATGGTTTTTGATTTGATTTGATTATTTATGTTGTGGACAGTGGCAGATCTATTGCCGGTCAAATTCCTCCCAAAGGCTCGGTGCACGCAGAGAATAGGAGGAGCGTCGGCAGCATTACAGACTGCAGCAAACACATCTCACACAACAGACAGAAGAGCAGAGAGGAGAAAAGAGAAGAGAAAGAGGATTGAGAGAAACCTCTGCTGCTTGAGGAAGAAAAGATATGAACTGACGATCAAATACATCCGGAGTTACACAAGCAGCATGTCTCGGTCACCAGGAAGAAAGCAGGAGAACCACAAAATAGTAAGACATTTTTGTAATGTGTTATTAAAATTGTGCATGGATTAAGAATAATCTATTATTTTATTGATGCATTTTATGCACTCCTGTTTCTGAACAATCTGAAAGTACCGAAAGGATAGGGATAAGATTGGTAGTACAAGAGCAGAGCTGCTGGCCACATTTATGGCTACTCTTCCTAATGCTGGGATTCTGTACAGGCTTGGGAAAGAGGGGCACAAAGTTTCTGAGACTGCAGTCTGTTCAGAAACAGAAGTCTAAGTGCTTCAAGTGTTTATGGTCTAAGATATAAATGCCAGGTAAGTTTATGTACCTCTGTGGTTAGATAGTCATTCAATGAAACACAGAGAGAAGGAGATCTCTGTTCTATGCTTGAATGGTTTGATTCCACACAACCTTTTCTTCAGGAGTTTAGAGCTTTAGGGCTTTCTCTATGGTGAATGGTGATTTTTGACAGGAACTGGGCAGTGGAAAAATTCCAGAAGGATTTAAGACAATGTTGTATCAATTTCTGAAAAGAGGACAGAGGTCTCCAATGAAAAATAAATGGAAGAGTGTAATATAATTATAGTTAATGTACCTAAGTTTATGATCAAAAAGTATTCCAATGGATTGCAAGTGTGGCTGATAAATTTGATTACATTGATATATTATGCTTAAGTTTCTCTAGGTAATTTTCTTGTTACAACAGAGACTTTTTGCTGATATAATAACAAAACAATACAGGACCTGTATGACATCCATTTACTCCATTGAAAACTTGTTACTAAGAATTTGGCCAAGGGTACAGTATTATTTTAAATAGGAGTTATCACTAAAATGAGTTTGGAAAATGGTTCTGCTTAAGATTTTGAACAGTGACTTGTTAAAACAGCAACACTGATTAAACTCCAAACTTCTGATGCAAAGGAAGCAGGAAGAAATCTTCCCACCAAGCGGTTCTTACTTTGCTGGTGTGATTTGTTCTATTGTTTTTATTGGTATTCACTATAATTTTTCCACAGGCTAGAGACAAAAAGCAGCTCTGGTCTGACCACATGCCACAGGGCTGTAGCACTATCGTTAATTAATTCCTGTCCAAGAAGTTTAGTAAGTCAACCTAATGTCTCACTTAAAGGCCAGCTGCTGCTCCTGCTAAATACAGACAGTTCTGCAATGCATGGACGTGATCTGACAGGGCAGGGAGAGAAGGAAACTCTCCTCCAAATTGTTGCACAGCTGAAGACCCCGCAGTAGTGCTTGTGACAGGGCCAGTGCAGAGATATACCTTTAGCATCTTCAGTTGGTCTTCATGTTCCTTGGGCAAAGGGCTGCAATCCTCACCATCCCCTTCATCTTGTTGTTATTCTTTACATTTGTGCTGAATTATAGTATTTTTTCATTATTCTGAGCTAAATTTTTATCTACTTTTTACTTTTTTAGAGAAAGCAGCTAATGATTTGAATCAGATCAACCCTGCCTTTGAGAACTGTTGTTTGCCTACTGCAAAAGGATTAATTGCTCATTGCCTCTATTCCTGCCGCTGTTTGTTATTATTCTTGGGTGGCACTTGACAGCATTTGTCCATCCAGCATACATACACTCAAGATGCAAGAATTACTGATGATAGTAACTCTGAGTATAGCAAGAAATCTGACTTGGTATTTCTGACAACCAAAATCCCTTACAAACTCAAATGAGGATCAATATAGATTCTGTTATGCTTGAAATGTGGATTTCAGTGATTATACATCCATGGACTAAAGTTTCTTTATTAATATAAATGTTATTTTTGCTTGTTTTTAATGAACAGCAGCTCAAAAACATGGAAGAGTTGGATTTTAGCTCGCTTCATTTTTGATTTTCATATTTTCTGACAGAGCAGAGAACTTTTTGTACTCACATATGGGGCTTTGGTGGCTCAGCTGTGCAAGGACTATGAAAAAGATGAAGATGTCAATGCCTGTTTAGATAGAATGTAAGTACTGATTTAAATGTTCATTTTATCCATGAAAGTTTGCAAACTAGCTGTAGTCCAATAACTATCCATGAGAGTAAATTATAAAAAAAATCATTGTTTGGGAAAAAGAAAAGTAATTTATTCACAAACTTATAAGGAATAACATTCCTCAGATATTTTTTTATATTCATCTCTCATTCAGCTCTGGAGAAAATCATACATTTAAAAAAAGAAAAGGCTTCTTCAATGATACCATGGTAGAAATTACTAGAGAGCAGTTTTGGAAGATGTGAAGACAGATTTTGTCTCCTTACATTTTCGTTATTGCAGCTGTTTCATAAAATCTTTTTGTTCTGAGGAAGACTTGATAATATAATGACAGGGTTCATTAAAACAATGTATTCTTTACTTCTATGATTATGAAACAGTTCAGCTTCACAAAGAAATCTCACATCTCAGCAGACCTGTGACAGGTGGGGACAGTGTACTTATCTCTCTCTCTCTGTGTACATACAGAGTCTGTAGTGAGAAGGGTGTTTTTCACTGTACAGTTGCCAAGTAGCTGCTTACCAGTCTGTTATTAATTTGACTTTGAAAATCTAAAGCATAAAAGTTGAAATGTATCTAAGTAGTCTCGTTTGTCACTAATACATACCTTGCTAAATGCAATAACATTTGCCAATGTTATTGATATTGATACTTAGGCAATAGATAAATATTTAATTGTTTCTAGACACATGACATACTGCAATTTTAATCTTCACACTGCCAAATCCACTTTTTAGTCTCATCATCAGCTCACTGTTTGTCTTCTAGCCAAAGATGATGTACACAAACCAGTAAGAAACTCCACTGAGTTCAGGCTGCTTCACTGAGGGTGTAAGGCATCCAACAAACAAGCAGACACTGCCAACATCCACAAGACTGGGAATAAAAAATTTCCTAAAAACCTTTCTGAACTGAGTACCCATTCTTATATAACTTTTGTGTCAATCTCTTTTCATTTTTCAGAAAATGTTTGGAGTCACAGCTGTTTTGCACACTAAGAAGTTATTGACCTTTGTTAACGTGTCAGAGCTAGGAATGAATATTTGTTTCATAAAAATTCCATTATATTCCATCCCTTTTTGTTTGTTTTTTTTTTTTTAAATGTAGCATTTTTAATACAAAATGGAAGTGGCAGTGCACCAAAACTCTGTGTTTGTTGCGGTAATGAGCGGCGCAGGGACCCCAGGCAGGTACAGAGGAATGCTCCTTATTGCCAAAAGCCTGGCCTTTTTAAGCAGTTAACTGGTTATCAATTTACAAAACTTAAGGCACAACAAGCCCAAGTCAACCACCCACCATACCCCACGATGTGGGCATGGTGTGGACATGCAGCAGTCACGCAGCACAGCTCTCACGTCTCTCACACCTCACATCTCTCACAACTCCAACAGCTCTCATGTTTCTCTATCCCTATTCCAGCTGAGTCACTCTCCCACAGTTCCCTTCTGCTTAGCCTAAGTAACAAGCCAGAGCCACGTTACAAGGCCTTCCCTTTATAAAGCCTTACCTATCGGTGACATGAGTTAACTAACATAACTAACTGACATAATTAACTGACATAACTAACAACTTCTGGATTTTTTTTTTTTTGTCAACTAGTTAGATGAAGGGAGGTAACATGTTAGGAAAAAGGACAAACAAGTGATTGCGAAGGAAGAGTGAAAAATGAGGTGAAGAGGTAAGAGGAGAAAGTGAAAGAGGTTAGGTGTGAATGCATTTCCTACAGCAGCTGAATGCTGCAATGAGGGTGCCCAGGATTGGTGTCTATACGTATAGACAATGTACAGACTAACAGTGGAGACAATTCATATCATCCTTGCCAGGAGTATAATGCTTAAAGAAGTGTGATTCCTTAAATGACTACATGAACAGCAGTCCCACTGTGCTGTAAAATGTGGTAGAAAGAAGAATGTAGACCAGCAAAATGCGTTGTCATTAAAGTCACTCAGTTAGGATCATGCAGCTGTTTTGCTGAGGAAGCACAAGAGACACATTAGGGAGATGGCAGCTGGAAAGAAGTTCCCCATTTTAAATGTTGCCTTTCCTTGTTTCCTCCTTAGGGGATACAGCATCGGCACAAGGCTCATTGATGACTTTTTGGCTCGTTCAGCTGTGAGAAAGTGCCGTAGTTACTCTGAAACTGCAGACATGATTGCACAGGTAAAGAAGATTTGCATTTTCTAAAGCGTCATCAGATTTAGTGATCTTAGCTTAGAATCATATATTCCCTTCCTTTTTTCTCTTCCTAGGAGCATAAGTCTTAACCATCTCATACAGATGTTAAACTTTGATATTTTTGCTTCTGCCTTTTGAACCTTCTCATCATCGCCATAATTATCTTAGTTATCTTTTTACTTTAAAATGGTAATATTAAGAATAAGCTGCATGATTTTCTGCAAAATGAAAAAACTCAGTGGTAGCAAAGAAGAACAGTAAGAAAGGAAAATGAGAGGAACATTTTCCTGACTACCCACAAATCTAATAATAAAATCAAAAAGATAAAATCAGAGCATGTACTTTCACCTACTTTGATGGAAATTTCCCTTTTATTAAGTAGCTGTTCACACTTCTGTCAGACAAGAAAGACACAGGTTTCTAAAGAGGTACTTTTGCCCCCATTGGCAAGTTAGAATTCCAGGGAACTTCAAAGAGAAATTTAAATAAGAATACATAACAAGGTTCCTCCTGGTAAGCAGCTGAAATGGTGAAGACAGTCGAATGAAACTGATGAAACAAGCAGCATTTCAATCACTGTTTTAAAATACATTGCCTCACTTAAAAAATTATACCAGACTGCAAAATCACATTTTTGTTCACTTTTACATCCTTCTTCTGGTGGTATTGGTACTTTATTTTCACATGCATGTCAGATACCTGGTTTTCTGGGTCATATTCCTCATAGTTCCCTTCTTTACAAATGCATTGTTACAGTTGAACCTTCATTCTTAAGTATGTGGTATTCCACAGCAAAGCACAGTGAGAAATTAACAATGGAAAAAGACACTATTTCTCTGCAGCTTGTACTTCCAAAGAGACTTATTAGGAGAAGTAAAAAATTACTTGGAAAGATTGGAACAAACAATAAAGCACACACTGTCCCTTCAAAAGACTATTTTTAGCAAACTAAAAGGAGTTCTGTAGTAGGAGTCTAACATTTCTGAGGCAAAATGTGATATGGACAGCATTTTCACATTTCTTTGGCAAAACAATTTTTAAATAATCTTCAAGCCCATTTGTCTGAGACACATACCAACAAAACATGTCTAAAGTGACCCAGTAAGGAACTGCAAATACTCTATTAAAAAAGTTTTTAGTTCAGAATCATGAAGCTGTTTACATGATCTCCTTAACTCTTCAGCAGGAGTGTTCCCAGCCAGGAGAAAGTGCTTAAATACTTAATACTGCATTAAGTTTTCAGAGGTATAAATCTATTTGAGGACGAGTAAAACCAGTTCAAAGTTAAAGTAATTAAAACAGTTAAGCAATTCAAGTAGTTAAAGCCAAACCTCCTGTTAACATAGCTATTATCCTGCATTTTTTTGGAAAACAAAGAAGTCTGTAAGATCAGGCTGTGGATGTTCCCTGTGGAAATGGAAAGAGATGAAGCAAAAGAAAAAAAAAAAAAGCCCACACATAAAATGAGACCTACAAAGCCAGCTTCCCAGATTAAGAAATGAATACTGGAGGAAAGGTGCACCTAAAGCAGTGACTGGGAGCTTAAAACTTCCACCACTGGTTCAGATTGCAAAGTCTGGGCTTTACTGCTACGTTATACTTGCCTGGATAAAGGCCAGCAAGTTTTGATGAGGAGCCAAAGTGAGCCCTTCTACACTGAGTTCCCATGGTGTTCACTGACTTCTCAAGTTGGTCCTGTGACTTGGCGGGGATACAACTGGGATTGAATTAAAAAAGGGATGAAACAGGACATGTAAAACAGGCTTTCTGGCAAATTGGGGTAAAAAATGGAAACCAATTGAGGAATGATATTAAGAACAAAGCCCAGCTGAAGAAATAATGTCCAAGATGGGATTCAGAATTTGGATGTGAGTATAACTGAGGATTACTTTTGAAATGAGGTTGATAATTTTTCTCTGTAATTCTACAAAATCAAAATTTTAATTCCATTTCTCCTCAAAGGACCTTGATGTAATTGATCTGATCAAATGAGTTGCAAAAAACAGCTTCTGGTTTTAGATCTAATGTTTATACTACCTTCTCTAGCCCCAGGAAGTGTTTGTGTGTGCCAGAGGTGGAAGCAGCCCAACCACACCCTCTGGTCCACAGCAAGCTGGTGCTGGCTCACAGGCTCTGCTGCTGGATTAAACAGTGCTGTGCCTAAGGATGGATCTGTTCCTGAAAAGCAGTGGCTGCAGAGATGGGCTCTGTTGTGGACATTCAGTACCCCATGAATGCAGGAAAAGAACATCTCTGGAGCTTTTTGAAGAGAGCTCCTTGTGGGGCGGGGGGGGATGACAAAGGATGGGGTAATCCAACCATGTCACTCCCCTGTCCAGAGCTGTAGGACAGAAGTCCTACCCCTTGCCATGGAAGGTGCTGCCACACCTGGTCCCTGTATATTGACTTATGGCCAGTTTGAAGGTCTGACAGAAGCTGGCAGAATTTATGAACCTGGTAAATATTGATTTTCAGATCTCAGCAGGGAGAGGGAAATGCATAAGCAGGTTGCTGTGCTGAGTAATACAGCCTACTGTGGTAGACAGTAAACAGGACACTGAAGTGCTGCACTGGGGAGAGTAAAGAAAAGTTCAGAAGAGAAGTTTGGAATCAGCAACAGATGGCAAGACCTTTAATATATCTTCTTCTTTCCAAACATTGACTGGAAAAATACTAAGAATGAAAAGTATGCTAGCAGAAATATTATCTTGGCTGCCTTTCCCCTTTTAAGCAGATTAATTCTGGTCCTTCATTAATCTTGCTATTATACTGTCTGAAATCATGGTTTTAATTTTTTTAACAGTCTGTACTTACTTACTTGACGTCATGACTTTGCATAAAAATTTTGGTAGTGAAAAGTCCCCAGCAGTATGTAGAGGGACTGATAAGTTAGTGGCTTCCTAAATATTTCAGTAATTCTAGACTGTGTTTGAGCACCATCAAAATATTAATGATTTTTATTCTTGCTGCTTGAGAGACATGGAATGCTGGTTGATTTTTGAAAAAGGGCAGTGATTGATTTTTACTTCAGACTGCATAGATCTCATTTTCTCATTAAGCAATATATAATGACATAGAGTTGCAAATAACATTTTCAAAAGTGCGGTTGTGCCTTATATGGGCATCGTTTTGCTGGCAAGCCAATCTAAGTGTCTAAACAGATATTCTTTTTTCTTCCATTTCATAGACAAAAACAAGACAGATTTATGGGATGCATCAAGTCACAGGCGTTTTGGTAAGATAAAAGAGTCACACAGCCCTGGGAATGAGGATCAGTGAGAGATGGGCTCCTACCAGGCACATATTGCAGCACAAAGTGTTCAGCAGCTGCTCTTGGGGGTGGAGACACTCTCAACATGAGTTACCTGCAAGCATGAAGCAGGCAAGAAGGAAGAGAGGGAAATTCACCTTGGATTTGCCCCTCCACAGCAAAGCAGAAGATAGGGCTGGGAAGTGCTGCCATTTCAGATGGCCTGGGCTACTCAGGTGCAGAGCCCTAAGCTTTCTTCTGAGGCAAAGGAGGATACCAAAAGCTCTAAGTGGGATCACTCTGTCCTCCTACCCTTCCCTCTAGCAGCTATGCTTTTGCCTCTGTGTCCCAGCTATTGTATCACACTGGGGCCTTATCTTTACATCAAGCCACTTGTTTCCTGTGTTTCTTTGATCAACTCATTCACCTGCTTGCTGTCCTCCCCAGTGCATCCCTACTTGCTTTGATTTTCTAAGGAAGGAGATGGAGAGACAGTTTTGGGAAGGGAAGTTTGGCCCAGGCAGCAGGGCTGTCCTGTCAGGAGATGTGTTGTCTCCCCAGGTGATGAGGTGAAATGAGGCTGGATAGAAGATGTTGGGCCAGTTCTCATAAGGAAAGATAAAACCAGACAGATAGGAAGGGTCATATAGCCTGGAAGTAGGTAGATGCTGTACCAGGAGAGGATCCTGGGGAGAAAATGATTGGTGTATGTGCCAGGCACAGTGTCAAGCATCTGCTGTTGTACCTTTCATTTCGGCAGTGTCGCACCTGAAAGCACAGATGCTTTCAGCTGTAGCAGGCTCATTTAAGCATATAACATATTGTAAATGTGCTGCTAGGTGGGTCATCTGGGATGCAAGAACTTTAAAACATTGTCTCAAAGGTCACAAATTCCTGGAAACATAAGGAGAAAATTCTAAGCAGAGAGTTGAATTAGCTCTTGTGTTTTATTTCATGATGAGTAATGGTCTGTATATAGATGCTTTTACCTGCTGAAGAAACCCAATGAGTATGGGAACAGCCGGGCAGAACACCCCGGTTTGTTGAGAAGAGCATGATTCAAGCACAGCACAACTATGATTCTTTGCCGACTCGGAGAGACTGGCAGTAAAATGCTGCACAAAAGCCTGCCCAGCCACCCCAGGGAAAGTAATTTTGTTCTCCTTTTATACAGCATTTGAAAATACTCTGAACACCCTGAGAGCCATGTGATGAATTCCGAGTGGGTGAGGTAAAGCACAGGGCTCTGGGGTGAACTGCATTGTCAGAGGCACTGACTGTGCAGTTGCCTCACCTGCTGGTTCTTCTTGCTCCAGACACTAAGTTTTCCTAGGATATTCAAAAAAATGAAAGTCAGTCTTTTGCAAAAATATTTTCTTGTCTTAAAAAGTGGAATTTCCTTCCAGGGCTTCTGTCGTACACTGGCTGCAGGCCCAGAAACAACAATCTTACATAGCACGACAGGCTGCACTCAGTGCCTGAAACTCGCTCAAAACTAGAACTTTATATCCATATAAAGAGAAAGTCTAGACTGGGAGCAGATAACAGGGAGATGTTCTACAGAGGTAAAACATCCAAAGAGAGAGAAGCTGTGAGGGATCACAGGTGCCTCAAAACAAGGCTGTACCTGCAATTGGCCTGGAAATGACCTGGACAGAAAACCTTGACTTTCTGTGGGCTGTCAGAAAGCCACACGTTATCTTGTTATTATATTCACACACTTTAAATTACTTTACTCGTTGATAGTCTCTTGATTTACACAGGACAAGCACACTATAGCACATTTTACATAGCATAGTGTTAAAACCCTCTTGTAGAAGCCATAATTTTTAAATTTTTAAATTCCTTGTGCTGTCAGCTCTTGATGCTGAGCCAGTGACATGAACCCTGGTTGCCGTGGAGTACTGCAGCCTTTTCACTCGTATAGGGAAAAAATTTCTTTCCATCCTTTCGGAGCAAGTATCTAACTGGGAGGAAACATGATGAAGAAGAATGAAGCCATTGTGAAAAAAATATAGAGATGAAACCAGCTAGAAGTATGCCATATCAACAAGATATAAAAAAGCAGAAGATATACTTGGTCTATGGTATTTCCCTTCTGTCCGCAACGTCCAGCATTGTCTCTCTTTCCTCACTGATTCCTTTATGGCCTTCTTCAACTAGCCTGTGAATCGTGCTATAATGCTGTTTGCTGCTGCTGAAAGAGTAGAGCTGGGAAGCATCTTCCCATGCCTGGAAAGCTGGCAGGGAAATGGGTTCTGGTTCCTTGTTTTCAAAAAAGCACTTCAGGTTTCGCTCGCTCAGCTTGGTGGCATACAGCTGGAAAATCTGCTCCAGTTGCTCCTTCTCCGTCCCCTCATACACTCTCCAGAACATCAGCTGGAGGTGGCTGACTTTTGACTGGCAGCTGGCACAGCAGGTGGTTAGCAGGGAGAGGAGAGCTGTGGTAACTATCACACACCAGCCTAAAATCTGGGAAGGCAAAAGAAATCAGTTTCAGGTTAAAGAGACCCAAGTGAAAATGCTACTTGAATCGACACAGACGAGTGTCTGACAAAGTGACCACACTTTGTTTGCATTTGGTGCTGGCATTGATGTTTAAGGGACATCCACATGGGGACTGAAGGGAAGAGTAAGTCCATCAGCATAGAGGCCTCTCAATACTGCTCCTTTTGGTGTGTCTTTGGTAAAGTGTTTTCTAACTCCTGAAAACATTTCATAGAACTACCCAACAAGAATTAGTAATTCTAAATCATGAAGAACTACAAAACCAAAAAGGGCAAGTAACTTTTGTCCCAGATCAACCAACCTTTTAAATTGTGACCACTGTTACATGTTTTGTCTTCTGACTTCTTTTTATTAGGAAAAAACCTCCAACACAACAACTACATTAATTAACCAGCATCACAACTTCTTTTTTCTGTAGCAGCTTCAGATTTGAACAAAATTCTGTCAAGAACATTTTAAAAGAAAGAGCTACTTCCAGGATTACTTCCTCAGCAAGGGGAGAGAGTGGAAAAATGTGTTTGAAATTGTTATTGTGGGATGCTCTCCTCTAAGGAGAGCAGTGGTGTGAACACAATTTTTTCCTGCCTTGTGCCACTGGCCTAGCCAATAGTTTTACTCCTCTAATCCACTGTGATGTATTAAAAAAAAAAAAGTAATGTTTGCTTTCAAACACTGGAAAAAGTTCCAGTATGGGACAAATATTCTAGGGTTCAGAGGCTTGTATGAACTAGAACTGATTTCCCATGCTCTAATGGTGATGATATGGAGAGATGCATCCTTTCTCATGTGAACTCTTGCACTGATGTTAAAAAAAATAACCACCAGTAAAAATATGTATTTAGCTGATGGAATACAGAAAGTTTCCTCAGGGAAGTCTGTGAAACAGAGAAGCTTGACAAACAACCATTCTTAGGAACTTGTATGGAAGAATAGTTAGAGCTTTCCTTTATTTTTCCAAATCACTTTGTACTGACTAATGATTTTTATGGGTATTTAAGAAATCACTCTTTTTAGCAATTTTTCACTTTCTTGCAGCTTGGAAAACAAACTCATATATTCTCATGCTAAAACTGAATCCCTGATCTTTCACTATTTCCTATACATATAGCTTGAAGTCTTAAGCACTATCTGTTGTTGCCTTCTAAAACTATCAAACAAATTGTTTGTTTGATAGATAAAGACTACTGCAGTGTAGTCTTTATCCTGTTTGCATGAGGACTTGAAAATAAAACCAGGTCTTGGAAAGGAAATTGTTCCAGATGGATACAATTCCTGACAAAAACTTGCTGGCTCCACAGAGTGTTTTCCCTTTTCTGTAATGTTTTTTTTTGTTCTCTCCACCATTTTGACTTTTTGCCTCTGAATTTATTTGCATTACAATGCAGAGAGCAAAACTGTACTGCACAAATATTGTAAAATGTGGCAAGATCTCAGCTTTGCATGATCTGCTTGCTTTATTGTTTCTGACTTCCTCCAAGCAAGACAAAAACATGCTCACATTTGGCATCATGAAAATGAGGAACACAAATAGAAACACATTTTGTAAGCAGTCAAAAAATATTTCACAAATCTTATTTTCCAGTATTTTTCTGCGGTTAGTGACCTAAAGTTTCCCTACAGTTATCACAATGATTTAACATAGGAGAGTGTAGCACGAATTTTTTAATAGGACAGACCCCTTTATTGGGGTGGCATCTGTTAATTCAGCCTCCTAAACAATCCAGTTGGTTTTTTGGTTTTTTTTCCTCTCCTCTTGAGAGCAATCTCCATTCAGGAAGAAAGCTGTAGGCTTTCTAGTCTTATTGACCCCGCCACCAGTGGGGACCCCTAAGAAACATGGAACAGCTCAAACTGAACCAAAAGATGGATTGATTGTATTTTGCAAGGCTGCCAAAACATTGTTTACATGAAGCCAACGGTTTTAACAAAACTTCTGACTTCCACAGATAAATCACAGCAGGAGACCAACCTGGGTAATGCTCTTTGTTTATTATTTTTCTTACCTGGGACTGTGCTTGAAGTGTTCTTTTCAGTTCGTCACTCTCTGAAAAGGGCAGGGAGCTTTTGTCACAGGCTACCTTGTGTAGCTCTTCAAAGCACTTCTCCGATTTGCTGTGGCAAACTGCGTGTAAGTAGGCAGGATTTGTCAAGCCACTCATGGCACATTCGTAAAAAGTCCCGTTGAGCAAAGCCACGGAAAGCCACATCACTGGGGCTACCAGAGCATTTAAAGTGATTTGTCCAAAGACGTAAAAGAAATGGCAGATATTCCCTCTGGGGAATATTTTCCTGGGATTGACCCAGCAGCCTGTAAAGAGTTTCCAGGTCTTGCTGTTCAAGAAGTATCCAATAACCAGCAAAACAAGAGCTGGCGAGAAGAGAAATACCAAACCGTACCTGAAGTTTTCATTGCTGCAAGGGCATCTGAAAGCAACAAGAGAAAACACACGTTCACCTCCCATTGTCAGCAGCGCCATAAAACTGTAACCTATAGCGGTTTTCCGGTTCATAAAGAACTTCAGGATTGTTTGGAAAGCATCCATGCCTGATACTCACTAAGGAGGTGAAAATCAAGACAGTTTCTCTCGGCCGGCAGCAGAGCAGAGCGCTCCCGAGGAGGAGCAGCCCGCCGCTCTCCCGGCTGCCCACGCCCTGCCGGGATAACGCCGTGATGTCACCGGCTGCGGAGCGGCGCTCGCAGGGGACCCCGCCGCTGGCAGGGCAGATGTGGCACATTCACCGGTAGTGGAAGAAAGCAAGCAGTGCTCTGTGTAACCAAATACGTTTGCAGTCTTGGAAGTCTTGTTCTTAGTGGGCTGTTTGTTTGGTTTTTTTGTTTTGTTTTGTTTTGTTTTGGGTTTTTGTTTTTTTTGTTTTTTTTTTTTAAGTGGCTGCAGATGGCGAGATCAGAGTGAAAAAACACACACCCGGCCAGTTGTGGGAGATCTTCAGCTGTGGTTATAAAAGTTGCTGGTGAGGTAGTGAATGACCTAATATAGATGCTAATGGTCCCAAGGGAGTATGACATGACTGAAAGCAGGCTGAAAGCAGATGAGCGATAATAGTAAAACCACTTTGTGTGGGGTTGTAAATGTAGGAACTTCAAAGGAGAGCAGCTCTCTGCTGTGTTTTCCTGGAGCATCACATGGCTCTAGATTTGCATTGCTGGCTCAAGCTGATCACAGAAGAGACAAATGTACTTTGATTTCTAGTCTGTCTGGCTCTCCCCCCTTATTTCCTGGGGTAAAATTGGTCTGCAGGATGCTTCTTTCTAAAGCTTCACCTTTAGAAACACCTTTAGAAACCTTCACGCAACACATTTAAGCAGCAGTGTTTCATTCTTTTGCAGGTTGCTTTCAAGATGTACCTTGGGGTTACCCCTAGTGTGAGCTGCAATAGTGCCTCAGGGAATGAATTCTCCTTAATCCTGGACAAAAACCCACTAGTGGACTTTGTGGAGGAGCTGCCAGCGGAACGAGCATCACTTTGCTATTGTAACCTCCTCTGTGGGGTGATTCGAGGTGCCTTGGAAATGGTAAGGAAGTGCACATCTGTTTTCTTCATTCTTTGTTAATTCACAGAAGCACAGGAAAACAAAATCACTTGTTCAGATAAAAGTAGGAGATACAGCATTGTTTAACCTCTTGGGTTAAATGTCTATATCTAGAAAAAAGAGGACAAGGCTGATCCTGGATCCTGAGGTAGAGAAGCACATGGATTATCTCACCTCCACACTGTCCCTGCCTGGCTGTTCAGTCTGTTTAGTGGCTGACTTGGGTGCAAAAGCCAGGTGGGATCAGGAAGCCAGGTAACACTTGAAATGGAGGGACAGAGTGGCATGTTGGGTTTCTCCACTGCTCCTGGAGCCTATCACACTTCCCTGCACAGCTGTAGCCATGGCTAGTAATAGCCATCCCTGATTCTTTCCAAATACATCAATACATACATACATAAATAATATTCTCAGGTTACCATGGTACCTGCTGAAAGGGGGAACAAAGTGTCGATGAGTATAGTGTTAAAACCAAAGCATCAGAAGTGTATCAGATGGCAATCCAAATTTTGTTCTTAAATTTAAGGTTTTTGCAAAGAAATAAATAAAAGGCATAATTTGAAAATTTCTGACCTGTAGAGCTTCTTCAGGGAGATTACTTCTGGGCTGCTTTATGTTTTGGTCAATATCCAATTTGGCATATATCTTATATTTCAAGAGACAAAAAACTCAGCCCTGTGGTGTTATGTACATACATCAGTCTCAGTATTATAGAATCTGACACAAGACTAATTAACAAAAGTATTATATCATAAGTCTTAGCACATGACTAGGAAATTCTGTAATCACAAAATCATCAAGTATGCAATTTAGGGTCTCAGAAGAAAGCAAAGCACTGGGAAGAAGGGTAATGTCCAATACAAATTCCAGTGTCTATAGACCTCCTTTGTATTAGCTTAGTTGGGAAAGCTATTTTTAAACAATCTAGATATCTGTTTCCTATGAAACCTGAGAAAGGGGGTCCTCTTGTGGTAAGAGAGAGAGAAAAAGCTCATTATACCAGAGGAGGGTGGAAAACTGGGCATTTCTTTGCTTAACTGATCAGATCTGATTCTTTCTAGGTTCACTTAGCAGCAGAAGTTTCCTTCCTCCAGGACAGGCTGAAGGGCGATGCTGTGACAGAAATAGGGATTACATTTTTGAGGAAGCCTGAAGACAGAAAGCACAGAAGGAACAAATGAAAGAAATATTGGGAGAAATCCTTGCTGAGGGATATTTTGTGCCTCTTGTTTCAGAAGAAGACAGGGTAAAAATGGCTTTTCTGAGTCAGCTGCACCAGTCACCTGGTTGAAAGATGAAGAGAGCTGGGCAGGGCAGGGGAGAGCAATGTTAATTGTCGTGACACAGATATCAGTAAAAAAGATTGAAATTATCTGCTCTTCCTTCTCACATACCCAGGCTCTTGAGCTTAATGGAAGTTTTATCTCAGTATTTTGTGTGTGGTAAATATTCATCTGTATAGTTTTCAGGTAAAGGTGATGACCTTTTCCCATTTTTTTTTTGTCAGAAATGTTTCAAAGCATGGCTGCTAGAGGCACTTTATTTCCCTGGCTGTGTGTGGTTATCCATAAAGGATTCCTCTGCTGTGATTGCTCTATGCAGTGTCTCGCTCACAGGTGCATGTTTTGATGTGTAATGCTTTGCCATTCGCTGTCCTCCACACAGGACATCCTGCTGTCTTTGAAACCAGAGAGGGATGGGTCTTCACTGGTGCTGGTTTTCAGCTCTTCAGGCCCCACATGCAGTTTTGCTGGTACTCCTGTTCAGTCTTGTGCACACACCAGGCTGCAGCAATGCTTGTGTCTCTCTAAGCTATGTGCCTTTTCGTGTCAGCCTTCTCGTCAAGAGCACTGATCTTGTGACCAAACTGAACAAAGCATGATGTATTTAATGTGTAGCCATTGTGGATCTGTACCTGCCTAAGGAAACTTGAATTAAAATTCTGGGATTGCCACACAACTCGTTTGGTTGTCATGTTTTCTGCTCTTACCTGGCCTTCACCACCAGCTGTTCAACATCTTCCTCTTGGCAGTGGACTTGTTACCACAGCATGACTGGGAAGTAGAGAAGGAGCAGCCTCAGAGAAACCCAAGTTATAGGACAGATTTAAAGTTGTTTGGTGTAATGCAAGATGTCTGGATAAGGGTTGGACAAAACCCCAGGTCTTAGCACCCTACCCACAAAGCCAGTTTACTTTCTTCTCACCAGAACACCTGTTTTAAACTGAAATACCAAAAACTAAGGTCAGTGTAGCCCCGAGTTAATTCTGATTTTATCACTGTATTTTGTATCTTCTTCTCCTATTTTTCCCTCAGTCTGTTTACATCTTCATCATGCTAAGTGGAGGCTTCTTTTACCTTGGGTTCATTCTCACCAGACCTGTACAGTCCTCATGATAATCTCTCTTCCTTTGTTTGTCTTAATAGTGTGGTACAGTGGTGGCATAGCAGAATAGAGCTTTAAGTGAGCAATTTTGTAATGAACATAAACTAAAATATTTGTTACCCAGCCTCAGTCTCAGCCCAACTGCTGTTACCTGCTACCAGTAAGAAGTGGCAACATGTACGTGTAAAAATATGTTATAACCAGTAACAAATTTCCCTGNATTATTATTATTATTATCTTGAAAGTGAATAACCTATACTGTCCTCGTTTTCTTACAGAATTACAGGACTCCTAGGGTTGGAAGGAACCTCTGAAGGTCATCTAGTCCAACCCCCTGACAAGGCAGGGTCACCTAGAGCAGGTGACACAGGAACACATCCAGGTGGGTCTGGATTGTCTCCAGAGAGGGAGACTCCACGACCTCCCTGGGCAGCCTGTTCCAGTGCCCTGCCACCCTCAATGTAAAGTTCTTCTCATGTTGAGGTGAAACTTCTTGTGCTTTAGATTGTGGCCATTGCTCCTCCTCCTGTTGCTGGGCACCACTGAAAAGAGTCCGGTACCCTCCTCTTGCCACCCACCTTTGAGGTGTATTAATGAGATCCTCTCTCAGTCCTCTCTTCTCTGGACTAAACAGGCCCAGCTTCTGCAGTCTCTCTTCACAAGAGAGATGCTCCAGACCCAAATCACGTTTGTAGCCCTTCTGCTCGGCNTTTTTTTTTTTTTTAATTACGATCACTTTTTTAAAATTAGAGTTGAAATGTGTTGTAGAATTTGTCTGATTTCACTGCCTGTGCAGGAGCCCTCAGTGGGGTTTTTGCTGGTTGTGCCCAGCTGGTTGAGATGTACATGTGGCTGACCACAACAAAGGTTGTTTATTGGCAGTTGCCGTTTTTACTTTTCCCAGCAACGCTAACCAAATATNTTGTCTTTCTTGTATGGAGGAGCCCAGAACTGGACCCAGCACTTCAGATGTGACCTCACCAGGGCTGAGGAGAGGGGGAGGAGCACCTCCTTTGACCTGCTGGCCACACCCTTCCCAGTGCATCACAGGACACCAGGCCACCCTGGCTACAGGAGCACCACTGGCTCATAGTCAGTTTGTCATCCACCAAGACACCAAGACACCCAGGTCCTTCTCTACAGAGATGCCCTCTAAGAGGTCAGCCCCCAGTTGCATTGTTGCTCTATAATCATCAAGTTTGTCAGAAGGAAAAGAGCACTGAGCAAGTCAGTGATTGTGATGAATATTTTTTAAAAATTCTTTTCTACATGCAGAAGTATATCTTGTTTTGTCTTTATGTGTTATATTTTTAGTTTATAGTGAGAAAGAAGCTTCCAAGCTTGTTATATTCAGCTAGTTAAAATAGGCTCTTCCCTTCTTCCTTCCTTGCATAATAAATGTAACAAATAACTTCTTGGAATTCCTGTATGTCTGTCTGAATAATTTCTGAGTTTATTGTGTAGAAAGAGAGAGAGAAGTAAGCAGGCAGCCTGGACCAAACAATCTGACTTACATATCTAAAATGCTCTTTTAAACAACAGCTTTTCAGAAGAAAAGTGAGCTTTATTATTCTTCACTCAATCTTCACTCAAAACCTGTATCTTTATTTCTTATAATAAGATGTTCTTTGATAAGAATATTACTACTTGCTAATAAGGATTGCAGATTTTTAATGTCCTTAAATGTATGAATGTGCTTTTAATGTTTGTTATATATAAGCTTCACCTACACCACCGTGTTATCCATGAGCCTAAGCCCTCAAGACAAGCTAAATTTTTTAATCTACAGCTTGTTCTAAGCTTCACTGAAAGCTTCATTGTAAAGAGCTAATAAACTAAGCTGAATTTCTGATCAAATCTTCCATTCCTTTTTTTGTCTCTTTGATAAGGTTTGGTATTGTTGTTCTGCCTTCCAAGTGCTTTTAAGGTTTTGGTAATAATTTGACATAATACGTGCTGATATTTTTGTGGATGCTGATTATTTTACATATGACTCTTCTTAATGGACAACAACATAAGAAAACTCCCTTTTAAATGTACTTAAGCAAAAGGATTAAAATGTATTTAAAAGCGAATCTACTGAGGGTTACAACTATCAGCTTTCACCTTCAGTTTGGATAGATTTCAGTAAGCGCAGAGAATAAGACTCTTCTTATGTAGGGCTAAAAGACTGCCAGCATTGCAAAGAATTTGTTTCATTACATCCCTGAAACGCTTTCCTGGGCTTCATCCACAAATGCTAAAACAGTGAGATCCTGACCTTCTTCCTTGAATTTGGCACTGTTGCCTCTGTTGGTGCTCACATACTTGTGTATCATGCTGTAGTACTGCTCTTGTGAATTAAAGGTATACAAGATTGAAATCTTCTTCCAGTCTTCGTTGCTGGGAGTATGAAATGGTGGTGGGTCAGTGGCTTCAAAAAAGCAATTTGTATTTCTTTCTGCTAGCTTGGTTGCATGCTCTTTGGCTTTCATCTCAAAGAGTTCATGTTCTTTTTTTGAGTAAATTTTCCAGAACTTGAGCTGAAGATAGCTGACTGGGGAGCAACAGTGGCTGACACATGTTGAAATCAGTGCCACAGTCATGATGCTGGCTATCAGGAACCATCCTAGCAGCTTGAAAAAAGGATATATAGGTTAGTGGTGGTTTTGCATGGTCGTATGTGGGACTATAGAACATAACACTGAAGAAATATGAAAACTGTAAGAAAGGACACCCTGGAGTGCATGTAACTATCTGCTTGCTGCCAAAAGAGGGGATCCCATGCATGCAATTCAGCCAGACGTACAGAGCTTCTGCACCTCTCAGCTAATTTTGTCAGATTGAGGATAAATACCAAAAAAATAGAAGACGGACAGAAGTTATTTACTCTGTTATATCCAGCTTTCTTAACTTTTAAGACAAGATACTGACCATCAGTTTCTGCAGTTGTGGTCATACTTATGGTACAGAGGGTGCAGAATCACTCTGTCTGTTTGGTGATGCAAATCAGATCTCCTGCTGGCTCTGTTCTCATGGAATGTAGCTACTCTCCCTGATGTCTGAGCCTGCAAAAACAGCTAGTTTTTGCACAATGCAGAGGAAAGGTTGTGTCTTGTATGTTTTGTAGGCAGGACACAGATTTAGCTATTGAATATGGGAAATAATTATTGTTTTATACCTGATTTTAACATCCTTGTCACAGGCCTCAGAGGTCCCATCAAAACCAAGTGTCCTAGTAGATGCTCGTCCCTCCTCTACACAGGGGTACTTGGCTAGAAGCTTCAGGAAGAGATCTTGCAACATGCTCTTTTACCTCAGGATGACTTTTTCTTCAAATGAAAACGTATTGAGTGCTAAACGAACTCAATTTGTGTTCTTTTTGGTTCTTAATTTTGTTGAAAGTAGATTGGATATTAAAAATAATGGTCAGTAATAAAAATGCACTCACACTTTTCCTATTTTTGTTTGACTGGATGTTTCTTACAGATTCCACTGCAATGTCAGTAACAGTCAGTCTTGCTTGGTTTTGCTCCTTTCTTACCCTATCTAAAATCAGTGGTATAGAGTTTGCCCCTTTCCAGCCTTTTTCTTTGAGAAGCAGCATGCTAAGTATTTAACAAATAAAACCACTCTTTTGTTTTAATAGGCATTTGTACTAAACAGGAACTTACAAAAATCCAATTATAAACTCTTATAAACTTAACTCCCTTAACCAACTCTTAATATTTTCCTGAGAAAAAGTTGCAAAACTTGATTTTCCTACTGGAGTTAAGACAAAATCCACACAAATATAGAAACAAAATTGGAGTGCTGCCAAAGAATCAAACAAAAAACAATCCACAAATGCTATTGTTTTGTTCATGCAGTTTGCTTTCAGAATAAGAAACTTTAACAAGACAGATATATATTTTAACTATTCTTCTAGAATACAAGTGTGAAATTATTAAGAGGTTCAAGCATTGAGATTTATAGTCAAACAAGCTGTTCTTATTTGTTTCTCTTTCCAGATGTCTCCTTGCAACCATTCTGTTGCAAGGAGACATCAGCTTCTCCTCTGTTAGTGATCTCAGCTTCCCCTCAACTAGTGCCTATTTGCAGAAGTTTGAGGTATTCAGAGACATAAAAGTGGAGAAGGAGAAGAACTCACACCACGTCTAAGTTAATTGAGAAGAAAACTTGCTGTGAAAAGTCCAGTTCTCTAGGCTGATTCCCTGTCCATGAGGTTTTGTAAATGGCAGTGCCAAACCATTACCATGCAAACATTCAAAACCAAAAAGTATCATACAAATACACCTATTGCTTTTCTGTTACTGCTTTTTTGCCAATGAATTTTGGCTAGCTGTGTGCTTTTGATACATGATATTATATAACAGAAGAGAGAAGGACTGCTTACAGTCCCCAGCAGGCACCACTACGCATTGAGCAGCCAGGGTTGAAGCCCAGAGTGTGAGAAGAGCAGCAAGACACTACCTGGGACTGCGCCTGAAGGCTGAGCCATTCCCTTGATATCTTTGCTGATAACTCCTCATCACAGGGCATCTTGAACAGCTGGTTTTGGCAGTCAGTGCTCTTATCTTTACAGAAGAGGCGCTCTGTCAGGCTGCTCCCGCTGGCTGCACACTCGTAGAAGTTGGCTCCGAGCAGGGCCACCGCTATCCAGGTGAGCGGCGCCACCAAGGCTTTGGCTGTCATGGGCACCAACAGCTGGCAGAAGTGGGCACAGGTTCCCCAGGGACTGCATTGGAGATGCTTCTCCGGAGAGCACTTGCCTGTCAACAGGCGCCATGTCCGGGCATTCACCATGTAGCCGAGCAGCAAGAGGACAAAGGCGGGTGCTAAGAGGAAGGAAGAACCATACAGCATGTTCCCAGAGCTGCAGGGACACTTGAACACCACAGATGAGAAGATGTGCTCGCTGCCAGCTGTCAGCAGGGACACGATGCTGTAACCCAGAATGGTCTGGTGGTGGATGCAGAAATCCACTGCCTTATGTAACCTATTCATTTTTCTGCCTCTCCTGATTTTGAGAAGAGCAAACTCTCTGTCAGAAAAGGAAAAAAGATACAAGTCTCCTGTAGCACCCACAGCTTAGAGAGGCTTGCAGAGCTTTCAGTTTCTGTTGGTGGTGGTGATGCAATGAGGAACAGAAACAGCCCTTCACAGAGGAAGTAACAGTCAGTGCACAGTCAAGCAGAGACCACACTGGAAAACCACTCCAGTTATCAACAACAAAACAATTGAGGGATTTTTTCCTATAAAAATAGTTTGTGTTTGTCCACACACACATTGTAACTAGCAATGGCTTAAACCTCATCATCTTTTCAGTGAGGCACCAGATTCAAAGTATGAATAAAATGTGAGTAAACTACCTAGAACCATATACAGATTTTTATCCTGCCTTATTTTTAGCTATACAATATGGCTTGTTCTTTTATGAAAGAAAATTTAACTATAATAATGTCAATTTTTCAAAGTAATCAATCTGGTTTTTTTAAGTAGCTATGCTGGAAATTATATAACTCTTACAGTTTTTTTTTTTTTACTTTAAAGTACATTAAGTCATGGATTTGTTTGTCTTTGCCGAAGGGAAGGGCAGCTGGACCTTGTTGTTTGTTTAATCTTTAAACTACTGAGGCTTTGAGTCTTGCTGGACAAGGCATGATAAACTCCAATTAAAAAAAAAAAAAAAAAGTGTTTAGGAGGTCAGGAATTTGAAAATTCACAGTTCCCATTTCAGCTCTTTGGGCAGCTGAGAGGATGGCACAGAGGCTCCAGAGCAGGCAGCGCTGGTTCAGGTGGCTGCTGGGCTCACAGCAGATGTGCTGTGCTCAGTGCCAAGCTGCTGCTGCTGCTGCTGCAGAGGAAAAGGTGCTGCTAAATGAAACGCTTGCCTTGGCCTGGAGGGGCCCTTATTATTATGCAGCAGTGTAATACAATGACATAGCAACCAAAAAAGGATGTAAAACCAGGAAGAATTAATCAGACTGAAGGTTAGTCTGGCCACAGACTACAGCCAGTAGCTGAGAGGGGAGCACGGGGACAGGGAAAGGAAGTTTGGCAATGCCCTCACACCCTGTGTGATTTCAGGGGTTTCCTTTGTGTCTAATGCCTTTTGTTTTCACACATGCAGACTTACTGACATCCAAAATATTGTATAGCAAGGGTGCTTAAGCTTCATTCAAACATGACACTATCCCAATTGATGTCCGCAAGATCTGGAAGGGAAGGAGAAAAAAGAATGGATCCTTGGTGTCTCCATCAACTCATGGTCTTGTACACCTTCACCATAGCCTCTTTCCCAGGCTGGGGAAACCCTAATATAGTCATCCCTCATCTGATGTATACCTTTGCATACTTGCTTTACCCATGTTGCCAACTGAACTGTTCTCTAGGAATCAGGTATCATTTTTCACATGAGAGGAAACAGGAAGTATACCAGATTCCCAGTGCATTGAAGATTGAATTGAATCACAATTTGCTATTAAGGAATACTGACATTTGTTTTCTATTTCCTTGAAATAATTTATAGATTTTTTTATCATCCATGAGTCAATATTTTAACAAGATATGCATTATAATATAAAAGCCCTTCAGTCCTTGAGAGATAACCTCAGCAAGCTCAGAGTCTATCAGTGTATATATGAATGTAGGATTTGGTTTCACTTTGAACAGCATTTCTTCTATACTGAATTAGACATGCCATTTTGCTTTCTGATCAGGCAGCCTAAGAAAGTATCTCTCCAGTTCTTTAAAGCAGTGGTTAATTTTTAAATATCGAGAATAACTTTGCATTATTGGCAAGTATTGTTACCTTGATTTGTACTTAGAAGCAGTTAGAGACAGAAGTTAGAAAACCTTGAAACCAAAATTCACAATATCTGAAAAAGTTTTAGGAGATGCCCCATCCGTGGAAGTGTTCCAGGACAGGCTGGATGAGGTTTTAAGCAGCCTTGTCTAGTGGAAATTGTCCCTGCCCATGGCAGGGGTGTTGGAACTGGATGATCTTTAAGGACCCTTCCAGCCTAGACTTTTTTGATGATTCTGTGATTCTCTGTCAGCAAGGCAGAAAAAACAGATGCAATGTGAAATTGCTGCAAGGACACATCCTGACAAAGACAGGGACATGGGTTGCCTCCAAGAACCACTGGTTTAACAAGAGAGGCAAAGGACCAGAGGCAGCTCTCTGGAACAGATTACGACCACACAGGGGAAAGTGTAGAGCCAAGAAACCCTGCTACTTCTCTTTCTGAGCCTAATTTTAGCAGTGTTTTTTAAAAATCTGTAATAAATACGATTTCAGGAACAAGCTTCTTGGGAAAAGGGAGGGGAGCTCTGCATGAAAAAGGATTAACCCTCCTCCAAGAAAACATGTTTCCAGTAAATATTCACAGAGTGGTGGGCGAGGGAAGAGAGACCACCCTAGTTGGGAAGTGAGGGAGCAGCTGTGCTGGCAGCCAAGTGGGGTGCAGGAGTGGCCAAGGGTGAGTCCAGCTGGTGGCAGTTTTGGGAGCTGGGGGGCAGCCCAAGGAGGCTCCTGGGTGTGAGGAGCCATGGGGCTGGGGAGTTACATAGCCCCTGTTCACTCAGAGCTCTCTTCTCCCAGGGCAGCTCTTTCTTGCCCTCTAAATTAACACTTGTCTGGCCACAACAGCTGCAAAGCATCATATGGAAAGTATTCAGAAAAACAGCTTTCTGTTAAAAGACCCAGAATTCCAATTTAATGGTTGCTTTTACATTGATTTGCATTAAATTTCATGTCTTCCAAGGGGGATGGGGACAACGCAAGAATTTAAAAGATGGACTTTTTTGGAACAAAATGTTATTTTTTTACTTGAAACATCTTTCTGCTTTGAAATATTCTTTATTAAAATGAAGAGGCCAGCTGAAAACAAGTGGACTTTTTTAATATTTTATTTTCTCCTTGACATTTTAACTTCTATCCTTTCATTTGCAGATGAATGATTCTCAAACATTTTCTGGGTGGAAAAATCTGTAGTCTGAACTAATTCTGTGGTTCAATAAAATGCACAATACTGGTCATAAATGCAGCGTGTGTTGAGTGTGTGTAAGTGCACCGAAGGGCTTTACCAGTTCATACTGTGCAGATCTTGTTTTAGTTATGTTAGTAAGTCCTTACAGTAGGTTATTTTTAATTTTTTTTTTTCTGGAACTTCTTCTGCTTGTTCAGAATAGCCAAAGACTGGTTTTGTTTTCCTACAAGTCATGCTCCTTCCAGCTGTTACATCCAAGGCCCATCCTGTCCTAAATTCCTTCCATTAGTCTTATAAAGCTCAACTCCCTCTTCATATTAATACTGTAATATCTTGTACATTCATGATTGCAATGGAAAAGAGCTCCTCTGCACTGATTTTCTGTTTATAAGAACTGGACTTGCTCCTTCAAAGGGAAAGGGATGTAAGCTGCATTTCTCCAGTTCAGAGAGGCACATGGAAAATAAGTCTTTTTATTCTAGGAAAATTCTTGTAATGCCTTTTGTCTCATTCCGGGTGAAATTAATGCTTAACATGTTGGAGGTCCTGTCCACAAGCAGCTCTGCACCTACCCTCCAGGTAGACTGACCTCCCCCAGAGGCCCATTGCCTCACTTTGTGAAACTGAGGAAGTTATTCTGACTTTATGGTTGAACCAGTCTGCTTACAAGTTTAGGAAGCGTCACACAGCTCAGTGGCACCACATAAATCATTAATAGTACTAATACTTAGTAGAACAGCAGCCTGAGAAGTAGCACTGTGCCTGGGCCTGCATAGCTTACAAGCATTTGCATACATTATACTGCTATTTTAAGGCATTACATTTATTAGCAGTTTTTGGCTGAAAATGAATTTTAGTGGGCAGGAAGGAAACAGGTCTGGAAAACCAAGTGTGGCTCTGAAGGAGGCTCTGACGGGTGAGCTCTGGTACAGAGCCACATAAGCCATGGCACTAATTGTCCCCTGACATTATTTACTGCTGCTTTTTTAACACTATGGGTCCACTACAGGTCTCATTTCTGTACGGGGAAGGTCCTGTGACCCAGTCCAAATGTCCCACAGAAACCAGCTACATGAGGGTTTTACTGTTCAGCCTACACTCTATATGAGCCATAGACAAATCTGTGTGATTCTTTAATGCTGTCTGCAGATTAAGTGACAAATATTTGCTGAATTTATAACAAAGAAGCATAGGATTAGAAAGGTAAAAGTTCTCATGTTTTATGATGAAATTAAGTAGCCTTGATGAGGGAGATTATAGTTAAGACTAATCAGGCAAATCACCCTGGGTAGTTAACTAGTCAGTTCTAAGAAAGAAAAGTTCAGTCTTTTTCATTTATTATGGAAAATGAAATGCCATAAAATTACTTTGCAAATTTAAGTGTATTAAACCCAAAATATTTCTACGCTCTTATTATAAATGTTTTGCATTCCATGTGTCCTTGCTTTCTTCAGGTTATGCCATCACACCTTGCTGCCTTGGAATTGCTGAATAGCTGAGAGTTCACAGAGCCATAGAATCATAGAATTGTTTTGGTTGGAAGAGACTTGAAAGATCACCTTGCTCCAACCCTCCTGCCACGGACTGGGAACCTTCCACTAGACCAGGGCACCCAGGGGCCCATCCAGCCTGGTCTTGAACACTTCCAGGGATGGGGCAGAACCTCTCTGGGTGACCTGTTCCAGAGCCTCACCACCCCCACAGTATAGAATTTCTTCCTGATATCTAATCTAAACCTCCCTTCTTTCATCTTAAGGGCATTTCTCTTTCTCCTAAGATTTGTTCTGTTCCACACCACGTGGGCATATGTGTGTGTCCTAATGGTGGCTGATCATGCGCTACAAAATATGCTCTGTACTTTTCCATTCAATTAATCCTTCTTTCTCTTTTCAAACTTGAATAAATTAACTAGTTCTTTGAATAAATTAACTAGTTCATGGTAGTACACCACTGTCTCCAGTTTCCCATCTCAGGTTCCTTTGCTGCCAAAATTTTGTTGCTCATAGAATTTTTTCTAACAGTAATGCAGCCCAAGAATTGAGACCCTATCCTTTTCAAAGTTGTCAAAGAAATGAAAAGTTTCTGGCTTCTGATCCTCAACCTCCATTGCTCATATATTTTTTCTAATCAATCTAATCCTTAGCTACAGAATACCCAAACTGTTTCAGCTCACCACAACTGTACAAGCTGTGTCAGGCTCTCTGGTAACCATGTCTGGCTTATATTAAAGGCTGAACTCTATTACACTCAACAGCACTTGTGTGTGCACTTTCCATTTTTTTAATGGGAAGATATGATTCAAAAGGAAAGAATGATATATGGGACATAAGGAGAAAATATTCCCAGTTGCCTATATTTTATGTCAGCAGTAACTTTCCAAGTCTCTTGGTCTGCCCTCATTTATTCTGTAATGTTCAAATACTCCATCATCATTGTCATTTTATTTGCCTGGTATTTGCAGCTGTATTTTATAGCATTATTGAACATCTTCTATTCCTCTAGCTTTCATAAAGGCAGAGTTCTTCAAGTGGCCTCCCAGGGACTCTGGTCCTCTGCCCATTTTCCCATTGCTACCAACCTGCAGTTGGGTCCACCAGAGGAAACTCCATGACAAACTTAATAAGTGAAAGAATACAATTACTTTACTTGATCCAAATAAGGGTTATGCCATATAAGAAAGGACAAGCATGAGAGAAGTGAATACAGTTCTAGACTACAATTAATAGTAAAGGTCTACTATAACTGCTGTAGCATCTTTACTAGATCACAGAGAAACTTGGCCTTCCTTAGCATGTCCCAAAGAGGTCAGCTCCTCATCATGAGGATAATCCTGTTCTTTAGAGATAAAAAGAAATGCATAGGCTGATCCATTATTCCCTCTTGCCACAGGGCGAATTAATCTAGTTTACTCTCACAGCAGTGTGGCAGTGAAGTTTCCATGCCCCAGTCGTCCTCAAGTTTTCTTCACTAGCATTTCCTGTAGGCATATCCAATGGGCCCAGCTTTCCTGGCATTCCTCACTTCCTATGTTACACTTTTAATGAAGACAAAGGGGAAACCCAGGGGTTTTATACTTGTGATTTTAGAAGCATTCCACTTCCTTGAAGAATGCCTTCCAACTGGAGGTAGGTACGAAGCTAGACTGAGTATGGAATCTTTGGTGAAAAAATGTATGTCAGTATTTTGGGGACAGTCATAAACTCATATATACTTGTTATAAACTCATATATACTATGTTCATGGTAACAGAGCCCTGGGGGTTGGAGTGGGACACTTTTCCTCTTGATTGTCCCAGGGTCAGTTAGGAAACCAGTAAAATCATTGATGGTTTTGGACACAAGTCAAAGGGGAAAAAGTCCACAACATCATGCTAAATGTCTTATACAGGAATGCATTTTAGCTAGCAATTTTCTCTGCATCCTAAATTTCTGGAAAATCATCATAAATGTTATGAATGCTTTATCAGCCTGAAGAACCTGGCAGGAAAGGTAGCATCTGGGGAAAATGCTATGCATGCATTTCGCTGAAGGAATGCACTCATATATTGTATAGTTGGGTCCAGTCTCCTGTCTGGGTCCTCCTGTCTGTCTGAAGCAGAGAACAGTTTTGTTCCTCACTTGAGAGGGTCCAGGGCTCTTATTTGAAGTGCTTTGACATTGTTTGTTTCAAGGCTGAATTCATTTGGAAAACAGTCTCTATTCTGATGACAGTACAGACATATCCAGCACTGGATTGCATAGGCCTTCTGCTGCAGAGAGCTCCTGGAGTCAGCTGCCGAGAAAGGACAGAAAATGACATCTTGGCTTCATTAGCTCAGTCTGACTTACCAGCCTGAAATTACCCTACTGATTTTAACAGACTAGCCAGAGCAAAAGGATTAAAGTTAGACAAAAGTATTTATGATCCCAACTGAGCCTTTTGCAGACCGAATAAATGTGAATGTAATGTCCCGGTGCAGAAATACAGCTATTTTCCAAATTCTATATGGTTTCAAACACTAAGAAAATGCTTTTCATCAGTGGAAAATACATAGACTAACAGAAGAATGTGATGTATTTCAGACACATAATTCTTCAGAATAAGCTTTCATCTTACAAGTTTTAAGAAATGAAGTAATGTGCTCCTTTCCCTTTGCTTGCTTGAGTCACAATGATGTATATAACATAGATAGACATTTTTTGGCTGGACTCAAAAAAATAATTGAAAGAATCTAAGAACCAGATTCCACTTCCACCCTCAAACATATACACCACTACCTGTGGGCTGAATTGCCATTCACTTTATTCAGAATACAGTGAATTAACTTTAAACTAAATTAGAATTAGACTGCAGTCGTGAAATGAAGCACGCATGAACAGCAGCTATTGAAGAGAAATTGAGGGAAGTCAGCAGGGTCTCATGATGGACACAGGAACTCATCCACATACACAAGTTCTTGGATAGCCACTTCTTCCTGTGGCCAGAGATGGAGAAAATGAATATTTTCAGAAATGAAAAAGAAGTTGTGCTAGTTTAAAATATCACAACAGAAAATGAGTACACTACCAATTAACCAACACTAAACCCACCACACTCAGAAATACATTAATTAGAAAAAAATTCCAAATTGCAAAATCCTAAAATCAACAAACCAAAACCACTACAGAAGCAGAATAAGAATGGGAGCAGAGGCATGTGCCAGAAACACCTCAGTTTTTTTACTCCATTTAAAACAGGGAGCGAAAAAAACCTTTGCTGCTGGGTGCCATACAGTGACATTTCAGAAGTTGTTCAGCATACCCAGTCCAGATGAACCCAGTGCTAAATGCTTCTGCCATGGACAGAGAGCCCACCGAGGCCCCTTCTCTTCCACAGTTCAGACAAAGGATGCAAAGGGGAGGAGAGCATTCTCTCCTGCATAAGCAAGTGTGGAGGAACACCATCTTTCCCCTGCCCTCTCATAAACCAGTAGGGCTGTCAGGTTGATCCCATTTACTTGCTCTTCCTCACTGGACTTCCTAGTGAAGCAAGGGCAGCTTGGATTTTTCAGGGTCCTGCCACCTGAGGCCTTGAACTGTTTCTTTTCTGTGACACAGACACTTCTAGCTGATTGCCCATGCCACATTACTGATGGCATAGAACAATCTGTTATTCCATTTGTTTCAAAATCAAAAAAAAGTTACAGTCCTTGGCAAGGAATGACATAGACAAGAATGGAAAAAAAGAGTGGAAACAGAACCAGTGGAGGGAGGCTTTTTAAAGGCTCTGGCCTGGAAAAGAATAACTAAGGATTTTTTTCATATCTAAAAGACAGTCAGCACAATTAAGGCTTAATTTGCTTCTTTAGTTGCCCAATCTGAATCGAAGTCACATTTGTGCAAGTGGAGCTCAGAGCAGCAAGTAATGACAGTCATATCCACATAAATCCTTAACAGATGCAAACCAAGCACAGGCTGCAAACCCCCTGGATGCACACTTTATGCTGAAATGGGTCTGGTCTCTCACTGGGGAGGGTTTCAGGCTGCTGCATTTCATTTCCCTTTACAGTATCATTGCACACACACCGTTCATTTGAATGCTGGTGTGAAAAGCTGCTTTAAGACATGGCTGTGAGCATGGGAAGCTCTTGCAACCACCTCTTTCCCTTTCCACTGCTGGAACAGTGCAGAGAAGTTTAGTGTAAATAAGAGCTAACGTGCAAAACCATACCTTAATTGCTAATCTCTGCAGTTTCATTTGACAGCTACACAAATCCCATGCTAGAACTTAGAGCCACACTACACAGCAGACAAAGAATTGCAGGCACTTCTTAAGTCTTCTAGACTACTGGGTGGCTTTCTGGTTGTTCAAAGCAATAGTAAATTGAAACAGGGGAAATGTGCATAGGCATTAAATAAACTCTTGATTTTTTTTTGGTGTTTCAAGTCAAATAATAGCATCACCTAATACTGAAAACCTAACAGTGTCTTTAAAATTGAACATAAGCCAACAGCTATTTTTGCATGTGTTTATGTCATCACAGTGCAAAGGGAGAAATAAAGAGATTTCCAGTTATCCACAGCCTGTCACAGTTTAGTCACTTTCAGCAGGCACCACTACCAACATGAACTGTACAGGTGATACTCTCCAGGCTCAGCTCCCTTTGCCTTAAGAAACAAAGTGAGTGAGTTGAAATCAACAATTATCCACCTCCCATCTCTTTTGCAGTTAGGGAAAAGGGGAAGGTATGTCTTGAAGGTGTTCCAATGTCTTAGGTGAGCTGAGTTACTGTCTGAAGGCTCTCATAATCCAGTGACTATGCCTGGATCAGAAATTAATTTGGTACCTAAATCTTTGCTCAGATAAAATGCAGCCAATTTCATTGAATAAATCCAGGCACTGGAGACTGCAGTAGGGCTTATTTATGTGAACTGACTCAGGAGCTGGAACCTAGTGAAAATATTCTGACCTATTCACTGAAGATGTTTAGACAAGGAAACTCATCACATTTCAAAACACAGACTTGCAGAAGGCTTAACGGGAGTAATGCAGATAACATACATCTAAATGGTATAAAGAAGAGGAAGCCAAGGTTTGTGGTTTGAACCAAGTGCTGATGAACATAATTACTATAATTATCAGGAAGAATATTTAAATAAAAGAAAAACAACTTTTCTGTAGAGATAATTATAATGCTTTTATTTAGCAAATGTACTGAAGAATTGTTTTTCTGTAAAGACATACAGGTATGACCCAATTCAACAGAGCTTCCATTCTCTCAAATAGCTGTGAATTTTTGAAATCAGTTTAATGAACAGAGGGGAATATATATGGAGATGTCAAACTTATTTTTGTCATAAACCACATGATTCCATTTACCACTAATCCCCAAATAATTGACTGGGGGCCACCAAGAGCTTGCAGAGCCCTTGCTGGTGCTTTATAGAGAACAGGCTGCTCACAAAATTTTAACTGTCCTCTTTCTAGCCATTTGAAAATAAAAAAGACATTAAATACTTCCTTAATACATACTTTTCCATACTGGCAGTTGCTGAGGTTACCACAGGATTGCTTTGGTTCTTTGTATTTTTAAAATTACATATGGAAGGGCAGTGATCTAGGACATTCAAACTATAGAAAACTTTCTTGAAACCCTGTCTTTTAAAATGGAGAACAGACCCTACAGAATTCAGCATTCTACAGCCTACATTTGGCTAAAATATAAATGGTTTTATTTTCCTGAGAATTGTGTTCTGTTCTACTTTGAGTTAACCCCATATTTGCCTTCAACTACTACCTACTAGTGATGTGCCTCTCACTTGGCAAGCACTGACATGACTGTCATTTCCTCACTGTGCCAGATTGTAAAGCATGGAAGAGATGGGACAATATAAGGGTCTGCTATAATGATACAGGGGTGTCCCATATGGAGCCATTCTTTGGTTTGGCAGAGAGAAATTAAGTCTACTGCTAAGATCTGCCTCATATATATGTTTGAATGTCCTCGTCTTAGGAGAATGTCCAGAGACATCCCTAGCAGCCTGAAATGAAAACTCACAACATGCAAATCAAATTCCGTTTAAAAAAAAGACCTTAGAAACAAACCTATCAAGAGGGCTCTTCTCACCAAAAAATTAATTACAACTTTACATTACTGAACTCTGATGAACAAAGCATAATATTCCCTCAGATGTGAGGCCCAACTCAAAACACAAATGAGGAGTACTTATTAAGTACTGATTTTTCTGAGATATTAATTGCTTGCCCTATTCTTTAATCCCTCCTGGTCTGAAAAGAATCTTTCCCCAGATGTTTTTGGAATGTTTCAGAAAAAAAAAAAGAAAATAAAAAAAGAGAAGATATAAAATTTGGCCCTATTAGGGTTAATGTTTTTGCATAGACATATATGACCATAAACTGGTCAACTAGTAGAGGTCTTCCACTAACATTGTGACTGAGAACAGGAAGAATACAGCCACAATAGTATACAGCTGTCTACTAAAAGTATTGCATACAGACATCTTTGGCCATGCAGTCTCTTGGCCTTCTGGAAATATGTGAGCTGCATTGCTAGCATGACAAAAAAAATAGCAATGTTGAGAATTAGAAAGAGGCGAGTATAAGAAGCTGATATTGATGGGGCACTTCGAGCAGTCGCCACCATCTGTGCCAGCCCTGATCGGCCTTTGATTGACACCCCAGTTTTGTGCTTCACATAAGTGATATCTGCAAAATCCAGAAGATCTTTCATTTCCTCGTCTTCATCTACAGGCAACTCCTTTTGTGCTTGAGTCTGTGCCTTTTGTCGCACTTTTCTTTCATTTACCTCAATTTGTGCAAAAATGTCAGGAACGGCATCAACAAATTTGTAACCTTTGGCTACCTTTCTGTTTTTCTTTGCTCTGCCACGCTGCTGCTGCTGCTGCCTCTGTGAGATTGCAAATATCCTGTCAATGGCCTCCTCTGTCTGTCTCTTATCTGAAAACCTCAGCAGGCGCTCAGCAGTCTTCCTAAAGCTGGCCGTGTTGCGTACACGGGACAGGATCTGCTTCTCAAGCTGCTGGAAAACGGGCTTAAAATGTTGCAGGTTCCTCTCCACGATCCCTATGTAGTCCTTCACTTCTGGCACTGTGGAGCTCCTAATGGCAGAGGCTCGGTCAAAGACAATTTTCTGGCGGTCTGCAATGACCTGTGCAAAGGCGGAGCGGGAGCCATCCTCGACGGGCCACAGGTACACAGCGTAGGCGTGCTCAGCAGTGGTCACAAAAACATCCAGCTGCGGGGAATCTCCACGCACGGTGAAGCTCTGCACGTCCACAGAGGGCCCAATGAAAAGGTAAATGGCCCTCGTGACGGGGTGCCGCAGCAGGGTCGTTACATTCACGTAGTTTGTCCCATTGTAGGGGTAGCCCCGGGGATACATCCTTGAGGCAATGGTGGCTTTCTCACTGTGGCCAGTGTCGTCCATCCAGTACATCTTATATATCCCATCACGGTGCCTAATAAAGGCCCCATGGACATCATCAACAACTGCTTCTTCAAAAGGCACATCCACATTGTGGAAGAAACTGGTCGCTGCCTCCAGAGGGCTGTCATCTTCTAGGTGGATTTGGTCCACTAGCAAGAGAAGCTGGGGATGGAGAAGTATAAGGTTTCGTTGCAATTTTCTCAGCTTCAGTTTAGGATTGTATGCACCCACTCCTTCTCCCCTGATAAAAACCACCCCACTTCTCTCCGTGGCAGCAACCACTCGTCCCTGACAGTCACCAGCCAAATCATGTTTATATTTAAGCCACTTTGAGGAACAGTCTTCTGTAATCTGCCCTTCCCATGGGGAGAAGCAGCTTTTAGACACAGCAGGGGAAAACATCAACACATTATTTAAAAAAGTATATTTTGGCCCATACAGAGCTTCTGTTATGAAAGGTACACCATTGGGAGCGAAAGTAAAGGAGTTCTGGTCTGGGTGTTCGTGGCCAGCATTAAAGTTCCTCCACCCCTTGATCCACTCTTTGTACTTGTTCTTATGAACAATATCATATATTGCACGTCCTCCCAGCTTTCCTGACTTGAAGGAAAGGAAAGGCCTGTTGATTTCAGCTGGCAAAGCACTTCCATAAGTTACCACTCCCCAGTCCTCAAAATAATGCAGCTTAGGAACCCCATAGTCTGGTGGAGGTACAGAGCGCAAACTTGCATCATACCTGCAAAAAAAGATGAGAAAAATGGGGTTAAAAATCACTTGACTGATTCCACTACCAGCACTTGTACAAAACTCAAAACACCATTCCCTATTTACGTCAAGGAGCAAGCCAACAAAACAAAGCCCACAGTCATGCTTCCTAATCATACAGCTGTAATTATTATTCATCCTACTAATCCCTATACAAATTTGTTGTGCGCTTTTTACAGAACAATAGCTGAAAGCATCTGCTCTGCATTTAAAGCAAACAGTCTTTCTGCAGTTCAAAAATAAGAATACCACTAATTTCAAATTAGCCATGTTTTGTCCTATATAATCATAAAACTACTAACTATAACACAGATCTTTAAAAAAGGCAGATTAGACCAGACTGCAGACACTGCCTAGACATCAGCATTTGTCCCTATTTACTGACTACTTAACAAAGAAAAGCAGAGTATCTTTTTCCCCAAAATGATGATTACAGAAGTCTGTAGTCTTCAAACAGAATAGGGAATAAATTGAAAATTAAAGAAAAGGCATTGTAAGGATAAATATTTATTATTTGTATCAGTTAATGTATTTTAGTTTCTTTCTCCAAACTAGGCTGAAGAAAAATTTTCATGGTTTTTCTTGTATGAGGTGTAAGATATAAGACATTTTGTTTAAAAAGAAGCCTTAATTCCAGAAAAAGTTAAAATTATTACAATTTTATCTATGGGAGTTAAAACAAAAATCAAAACCAAAACCTTCTGGCATTGCTTTTAAGAAACCAAAATAAACAAAACCATATTAAGCCCACTAACATTTCCATTAGACAGTTCCAGAATCAGATTTATTCTTACAACTAACCAGGAGCTTCTGGCAGGTCCTAGACAGCCCCAGAATTTCCATGAAGACACAGAAAACAGTGATGGGATGAGGTTGTAGAGGAGAGATTCTGTATTTTGCAAGTAACAAGACAAAGGTTGCTTGGAGCCTAACGAACATGCACTCTAATGTGCACATCATAAGGGCAAACCAACAGATATTCAATAACATTTTTCTTGGAAGAGA
Source organism: Leptocoma aspasia (assembly GCA_013399835.1). Taxonomy (NCBI): domain Eukaryota; kingdom Metazoa; phylum Chordata; class Aves; order Passeriformes; family Nectariniidae; genus Leptocoma; species Leptocoma aspasia. Next base: position 29,939 of record VXAX01002316.1, on the reverse strand, counting down.
CAAAGAGCTACACTGACTCCTCGAAAATATACTTGTTATCTCCAAAAACTGAGGGAATTCATATGTGGATCTTAAGCTTCTTGTGTCTTTTAATTCCTTACTTTTAGAAGATTGATATAGAAGTTAGCATAGCTGTAAATTGCATGGAAAAATATCCATCTATCCATTGAGCATGGCATTTTTTCCAAGCATAACTTGCAAATTAGTGTGCAAATCCAGTTAACAGTAGCCTTACTGCTTGGATTATTTAGCTTTTAAAAGAAAGTTTATACAATCTTACAGAACTTTTGAAAGAAAACTATGCTTTAAATATTCACCTAATTCATTATAAAAGAACACAATGGGATTAAACCCCATTAGAATAGACCAAATTAAACAAAGACTACATACAGGCAAATTTTCAGTTCCTTTCGAATGGCCTGTATTCTGTGAAAGCAATAGACAGTGGAAAGAAACCATAAAAATAGATGTAGGACAAGACCAGGGTGTTCCCTGTGGCAACCTGTGCTAAGTGAAGAAGTTCTTCTGTGCCTCATGACCCTGGGTGGCACGCAGACAGCCTGAGCCCAGCCTCTACGGTGCACATCTAAAGATAATGAATTATCACGAACAGCAAACAGCTGCCAGGTTCCTTTTGAGCCCACTCATTCCCTTTCATACCAGAGAAATTCAGTGTGGAGAGTGCACCACCTCTGCCCTTTGGATGGTGTGCCCGGGCCCTCCACCACTCGGTTCCTTCTGATCTGCTCTGCCAACCAGTTCCCGCTGCCATTGCGCATGACAAATTTGTCGAGAAACACCAGCTGACTCTCCGGCCCGTAGAACCAGTTATAGTTGGAATCCGCGATGGCCACAGTTCTCTGGAACCCTTGGGGAAAAGTGAGAAGGAATGTAAGAAAGAACAAATAAGCACACAAAGATGCTTTTGAAGAGCGTGACGGCGAAGCCAAGCGGTGCAAACAGAAGCAGCCTTTTCAGATGTTTATAGACCTGCTTGTAAATGAGCCGTAAATAGGTTACACAGGAGCGGTTTCCTTCTGCTGCAGCTAACTTGAATATTCACCTTTCTTCTTTGGCTTTGGGCTACAGACAGCCAAAGTACTTCACAAAATGTAAGATGTGATCCACTTCCTCTTCTCACTCAAGTCTGGCAAAGGTAACTTCCCCTTTACAGCTTTTATGTTTTTATGTGAATCTATACTCTCCAAAGGAATAAACCAGAGATGCCCACAAAGAACAAAATAATCAGCTTCACCTTGAAACCATCCGTGTGAGTTCATTTTGCTCTTAGGAGCCTCTCCCCAAAGGATGCCTGAGGTCTCACATGGAGTCAGCACAATTCCTTATGTGCCTGTGCTGGCATACCAAAGCTGTATTCAGCCCCCCTTACATACATGGGTAGATCTGGGGTTCCAGAAGAATCATCTAAGTGTTTTTAACCTGAAATTTGAGCAATGTAAGCTCCTAATGAAGTGTCCTGCAAATAAGCAACACAAGGGGTAACAGCTTTAAACTGAAAGAGGGTAGACCTAGTTTAGCCATAAGGAAGAGGGTCTTTCCTGTGGAGGTGGTGAGGCATTTGAACAGGTTGTGAAGTTGTGGATGCTCCACTCCTGGCAGTGTTCAAGGCTAGGTTGGACGGGGCTTTGAGCAACCTGGGCTAATGGAAGGTGTCCCTCATTAATAAGCAGTGATAAACAAGGATGTTACTGTTTTGATAACTGTTGAAGGTAAAATCCAAGGAAATGGTTATTTTGAAAAAAATCCAAGTAGAGTGCTGTTTTAAAATGGCCTATTTCAAGTATGAAATTTATTGCTGCTTCAAAACTAATCATCTTCATTCATCTAAAGGACTTACCTGGCAGGACAGTCCTGTACATAAATGCAAAGTGCTGCTTGAGCCAGGGGTGGCTGAAGTGATTGATGTCAAAATGCCTTTGGACAAGAAACATGTACTGAAACAGTGATCTGGTTGTGTAGCTGCCATAAGCCACCCCTTCATAGAGGGAGCCATCTGTGACCTCCTGCAGCAGGACTACTGACTTCTCCATGATTGCCAACACTTGCTTGGTCCACAAGTAAGCTTCCTGAAGGTAGCCTGAAAGAAAAAGGCAATGGCAAAACTAATTACAACACAACAATTCACAGATGGTGCCATCTGTACTCCCACAGTGGGGTCCACAGCAAGGAATTTGCAGTACAGGGATCTGTAATACAAACTACTGCTGCAGCATCCCTGTACTTCTATGGTGAAAAATTAAATACTGTACTTAAGCACAGCAAAGCAAGGTCACATGAGCATGAGAAAATCTATCAAACACCTTTTGATAATAAAATGAGGCTATGTTTTACAACTTAAAAAGAAAATTTCCTTAACGCATTCAGGACACGTAAAAAAGGGAAGAGCCAAACTAAGACTATTTATTGCATTTCAAATTAAAGCTGTATGAAAACAAACCAATGGACCCACTAGAGGGCTCCAATAATGCAACAATTCTGATCGGTCATTTTTCACTGGCAGGATCACCAGCATGGTAAGGAGATCCACAGAGACTAAAAAAGTTAAAAAGTTCACATTTGAGCTGCAGTTAACTGATACTCTACTAACTCATGCTATTTTAAGACCTGCTCTGCTCTACTTATATTTTCAGTTTGTTGTATAACCTAAATGGTTATCCAAATAAAAGCTATTTTGGAAGAGCTTTGCATAGATAATTCCAAAAGTAGATTCCTCAATTCCAGAATAAAATTAATCTTCCAAGCAGATAAATGCTCAGCCTCCACATATACGAGCCCTAAGCAGTTTCAGTTTTTCTAAAGAAAAACATTTCAGAGATTTTACTATTTTGGTCTGCCCTACACAAATCAAGACCTGGGAAGAGGTCACGAGAAACCTTCTCGGTGCCAGTTTGCTTTCACTAAGCACAAGCATGAGGGCCTCAGCACCGAATTTATGTATTTCAGAAGTCAGCACATGGAACCCAGCAGAGGAAAGGCTACATGCCTTCTCTTACTTTCTTTTGGATTGAGTAGCAAGAGAGGTAGGACTAAACAGAGATCAACTGCCTTGTGCTTCTACATGGCAACTTAGTGTTCTCCCAGTTCAAACTGTCTGGTCAGAAGTTGAACCAGACTTAATTCCACCCTACAGCAAAGCCCAGCTGGCACATGTTACACCCCACTACGTGGTGAAGCAGTGCCTGCTGAATGAGCACATGCAGGAGCTAAGGGAGTAGGAGCTACATTCAATCCTGCTACTCAGTGTTTCATCTCATTGCCACCAACACTGCATTTATGCTCAGCAGAGTGATGAGTAATTCAGGCATCCTACTAGTCAAGGTTGCCAAATCCTGCTCAGTCAACAGAGACAAAAAAAATAGCAGTGTCTAAGCAAAACAGACAACCTGACTCTATCACAGTACCTTAAATGCCTGGCTGAGGAGAAAACTGTGGTGGGGAAGGCCTGAGCAACAGTGGCAGTGGTACTACTTACTTCCACTTCACTCACAACTATTAAGACACTCTTTCATTACTCTTCATGGACTTGGCAGCACAGCCGTCTGTCAGAATAAAATTCTGGATGTTTCCACTCCTGTTTTCCCTTGTGACATAAAAGGGAAGCTAGTCTTTGACTGCTGCAAGAACGTGATTTGCTGTGGTTCAGCACAGTGCCTTTACAACTGTGGGCATTAATGTTCTGTTTACTTAGGGTACATCTATGCTATAACACTACACTTGTAGTACACTAAAAGAATAATAATACATTGAAATGAAAAAAGTAAAAGACTCAACACCCTGTCAGGCTAAATGGGAAACCAGAACAAATCTCACCTAAATTTAGCAGTATATAAGCCAGGTATCTATATTAATATCAAGGCCTTAGTCAAGTTTCTATTTTGAACATCTGAGTGTCTAAGTGCAAAGACTTTGCCATTTGCATGTGCCTAGAATTAACTTCAATTAGTTTCATTTTTCATTCCTATGGCAACATTTGCATTCTTTTAAATTGGCTGTTTAGTGTCTACAAGCTTCAATAGCTGAATTGTGCTTAAACTTAGTAGTTGGAATTTAAACATTCTGTGAGAAAAGTCTACACTGGGATACATTATTTGCAATTGCTGTATATCTGGTACAGAAGCATAATATGTTCATTCCTTTTCTCCCTCCCTTTGTTTTTCTCCTTCAGATTATTTTTTTTCATATTGGAATAACAGTTGGTTTTTTTTTTTTCCTTCATTTTAGACTAACAGAAAAACCTCATTTAAGCTGCTGTTTAAAAAAAATATAATTGTTCTATATCAAAACAACAGAATTTTAATTTAGAAATATACAGTCTCTTTTGACCAATGTTCATTTGAAATATTACTATTATTTTCAAATTGCTCAAGAATTTATTAGTTTCCTGCTTTTTTCCTTCCTCCTCTCACCAAACACCATCACTTTAGTGAAAAAAAAAATTGCCCAGCTTTGTGACATTTTCATTGTTTTTCACAAGGCATACTTATGGTTTATACCTTAACAAAAAGCAGTATCATCTTGCAAACTGCCAGTTTTCTGCACCAACAAAGGCTTAGGGAAGGATGGAATTATATGAAATTTAGCAAACCCACTGAATAAACATGGCTTGAGTCTTCAATTTGTGGAAGGCAAGACAGGAGGATAGGGAATAACTTCCACACATACTCTTGATGCTTTTCAATATACACACATCAGTCAGTGTGTTTGTTTTGACAGGCACTTTGCAAAAAATGACCAAACAGAGTAGGTGCCACAGTTTTTTGTCACACTTCTTTGGGCACTTGAAAGCTCCAGTGATGTGCAGATGTGCCTGTGCTTGGCAGGGCTGAGCAGCTTGGCAACACCATCAGCATCCAGGAACTAGATTTTCCTTGACTTGCAGTGCGTAAGTAATTCCATTGGGAATCATGTTTTCAAAATACTTCTAGCACATATAAAATAATCACCTGAGGAAATACTGATCCATTGCTATAAAAGCAGGAGCTGGCTCCATGACTTCCATCTCTCAGCTGAAGTACCTCTGAGGTTTGAAGTCAGGATTGCTTACCTGCTTTCTCACTCTGTGACTTGCATTCTCCAGGAGGACAGGGATAGCCCCTCGACAGAGCAGGCAAAAGCTACTGGCCAGGGTATTCACCTTGGAAATGGGAGGATGGTTTTATGTCCCCAAAGTGAAGAGGAAACCAGGCACAAATGTTGGTTGTGGGGTGCAATGGCAGAGTTCAGAGGGAAAAAAGTACAGCCTGACGTATCTCCACAGAAAAGGCTTTTGGGAAGAAAGGTCTTAAGTTGTATCACTTGCGTGGATAAAGTTACATTTTTGCAGCTCCCCCAGGGGACAGGACAGAAGTCTTGGATGGAATTCCAGGTTATCGTGTTGTCTGGCTCCCAGGTCAGAGCACTGGGTGTTTCTGACTGCTGACTTTCACAATGCTTTGTGTAAGGAGACCAAGTGCATCATTCAGCATCGATAATCTACTCTGAAAGGCACTGTCCATGAATCAGGACTGGACAAACTGTACCCAAGGGGATTTTTAACTCTTACAAACTGTGAGATAAGAATTTCAGAATCACATAGAAAACTGAACTTACATACTCACACATCAAGCCTCGTACATCTGCCCACAAACCTTTGTTCTATTCAGTAAACTAGATTTTACTAAGCAGCAAAAGAGCAAACCCAATTCTGCTGTACATGAAGAAGCATTTTTATCAAATCTTGAACTTTGCTGCATAAGTGGCTGATTTGAGTTGATCAGAAAAAACATTCCTATGGCTTAGCACATACCTTGATTCATCAGAACCAGGCTTCCAGCCAGCAGGGCCACACAGTTGGTAGGCTGGTGGTTGTGAAGGTACTGGAAGCCCCATCCACGTCTGTATGATGTTTCGTACATATATCCTGAGGCATTGGCAATTACTTCAAGAAATCTCTCCTGTTGAATCTTGCTAAGGTAGCTGTACAAGAAGTCATAAGCAGTGGCAAAACCAACCAAGGAGTGAGCAAGAGGGACTTCATCCCAGGGGGCATCCTTCACTAGCCTGTCAATAAATAAAGACAGCAATTAATTGAGTTTCACCTACTTAGTTTTCCCCCTTACTGTACTGTGATATGTATATGACTTAAAGTCTCCAAAGTTAGGTGATTCGTGTTGCATTTTAACACAGTAGTAAGCTACTTAGCAAGTCTCTAAACTATTTTTTCCTATCCTAAGTATGGACAACATTAATCTTCAAAGCTCACAAACTTTATTAGAAAGATTAAGTTGCTAAATATTAGAAAAATGTTAGAAATATTCTGGGTTTTGCTAGGAGAAAGGCAGAATACTGACTGTACAGAAATGGAACCTATTCACCTGAAGAAAGATTCATATAATTTTTGTGATAAAGTAATATGCCATGGTTTATACTCCTCCAACCTCCTGTAACAAATCTGCTTTCTTTTCCAAAGGAGTCAGTTGATGATAAATGGCGCCTAAGAGACTAAAGCTGTCTTTAAAGCAACTATAACAAAACAACTCATTATGCTGTTTTTTCATGTCCCAAAGGCATTCAAGGACAGAAAGTAGAGAAGAGGAAACTTAGTTTTACTACAGCTCAAATTAACATTCTTAAAAAACACTGGGGTTTTTTTAATGCTAAGATAGAAAAGAGGTAAAATGCTGTCAATACTCAAAAATTATTTTCTAGGAATTACTGGTTTGTATCCAATGATTACACTGAACATGGCAAAATAGTAAATTTCTACCAAGAAAATTCATAATATAGGTAGTATGGAACAAATATTCCTCTTAAGTCAAGCATACATTGTGTATCAATGACTTTAGTTTTGCAGTACTTACAGTACTGCAGAAAAGGCCACTTCCAGGCCGTGGTTCCACAGAAAAGAAAATGTGAAGGAATACATAGTGAAAGTAAACTTTTATAAACTGAAAAATCATCAGTTGCTTTCATGCTTGTTCTCCTCTTTCACTTTTTTTGCAATCAATTTTTTATTACAGAAATGAATTTAAATGGTTGAGATTAGTGTCCTTGTGCAATCAGTAGAAATGGTGCTGTGCTCCTGACGACACACACATTCCAGTTTCAGCTACTTTATGACTCTACAAATAAGATTTCATCTTCATTTGTGTAAGCAGCAGTGTGAACAGATGGGAAAAAAAATCCCCAAAGAGTAAAATAAATAAAAAAAAATCTGCTACAGAAGCATTTATTGGCATTCCAAATGCATTAATAAAGCATGTAAAAATGACGACCATCAGCCTAAGCCACTGCAATGATGGTAAAAGGCATAATGTGCAAGTAAAAAAATGACCTTTAATTTTTATTTCAGCATATTTAAATCCTTGGAAGAACTCAAGTTTGGCACAGTCACACTCCCATGTAAGGAAACTCTCTGTATGCTCTTTGATCAGCTGAATTTCCAATAGTTTTAACTGTTCACCTTCTCTCAGCTTTGATCCCATCTTCTGTTTGCAGAAGATGCAATTTTCTGCAAAATTGCATTCTTTTTTCCTTTTTAGAAATGAAATATTTGTCTCACAGATTTAAATTAAATACATCAATCTGAGTTATCCGGTTATTTGTCAATCTCAATTAATTCTCTATTTCTGCTTCTTCATCTTTCCTTATAATTGAAAAAGCTATTAAAATGTTGTTGATCCTATACATAAAACTAAAGCTACATTCTATGCCAATTATATGCAACACTCTGGCACCATGATTCCTGTCAGAAATCCTTTGACACAGAAAAATTCCTTTGATCAGCTATATAATGAATTCTAATTTCCAAAGTATTTTTAGTTTCATTAAACCTTTGCATATTCAGAAATCAGAGTTCAAATAGGTACAGGAAATTTCACTTTAAAGGCATCTCCTTGGAACAACTACAAAGAGTTTGATGCTAAGCTGTACATTAGGGTGGGAGAAAAGTACAATGAAAGAATTTGAGCTAATTTAAAATATTTAATTTGAAGTTCAGTATCCTTTTAACAACAGACAAGGTCCTAATAAGATTCTGCTTAAACCTGATCTTTACCTGACTAAATTTAAAATGGGATTTGCCAGTGGAACTGATTTATTGTAACTTTCACTGTTAAGGTGTATGCTAACTTTATGTTTAGTTTCTAACAGAATGCCAAATCGAATTATACAATTTAAGAGCATATAATAGTCTCCATGGCACTACTTCTGACAAAATAGAAAGCAGTTTTCCACATGGGAGGTGATAAACTGAGAAGTTATAACTGCATTTAGGCTCCTGATCTCTTCAGGAAAGAAAAAACAAACAAACAAACAAAAACCAAAACAAACCCCACAGCCTTTCAGTGTAAAAACCCTTGTGTTAGGCACCCTTATCATACACACTGACATAGTTACCCAGCTTGGGTTAGACAAGCAATTTTGTCATAACTCCCCTCAAATTGCACTTCTGTACAGTTAAGTCTTGTATAAAATTTCACAGAGACTCACATAAGTAATAGAGAAAATTAAAGATGATTATTTAGAGATCTTAATTTCTAAACACACAAATCCACAATCAACATCTGTTGTTAAGGTGAATCTCTTTTGAAGAAACAACTCTTTAGTTGCTATAAATCAGTGCTACCCCCCTTAACTTAGTTTCAAGGGAACCAAGCAATGTACACCAAACATGTGGAAAATGATTCACAAGAAGAATAGTCAAGTAGCAAGCATTACATGGTTTTTGTATCTAAATTATGTTCTCATTTTTCATATGCATCTCCCAGTGTAAGACTTGGTAAATAGCCTGGCTGATAAACTGGGGGAAAGCACAGAGCCACAGGCATGCACTGAACATATGTGAAAAAAAGTGTTTTCATGGTTAACTATTAACCACTAAGAAAAGTGGTATGTATTTATACAAAGATAGGTAAAAACAAGGCAACACTTTGCCCTGTACAACAAGCTATTTTCTAAGCCACTCAAGACTAAAACTTAACATCAGAGAGTATGAACTTCAGCTTCACAATTAACTGTGTCTGACGACAGCAAGTAACCTCTACCTCAAGGCTGTGTTAGCCTTGTCAGCCTTTAAAGGCATCAGATGTTACAAAAACAAACAAACAAATCCAAAGTAAATAAAAATATCTATAATGGGTTCTTTAATATAGAACAACTACTTAGTTGCAGACATATGCACTTTGAGCAAAGGCAACTGTTCCAGAAATTCTAAAATATATTTTAAATGCTAAAACATAAAGGCACCCCTACAGTACATTTTTACATTGATATACCTGTATATGTAAGTATAGGTATATTTGGAAGAGGTGTCTATGTGGAAACTTGAGAAGGTTATGAAAGAGCAACAAGTGCTGAACAGGTTTGAACCTCATGATCAAACTCCATGAACATCCAAAGCCATACGGATTGTTCTGCACAAAAAACTGCTGTCTGGACAAATCCTGTGAATGGCACACAACAAATACATGCCTGGGGTGTTCTTTAAAGTTTTGTTCATCTGTGTCCTATAAAATATTTTTTGTTACTTTATTTTAAACATTTAGAGTTTGATATAAATACTCCATGAAGAAACTGGAGAAATAAAGAGATCATGGATAAGGCTGGAATTATGGATAAGTAGTATGGTTTTCCTACATGTGTTGAGAATTTTAGCATGGTGGAATGTGGTTTATCTGTTTTAGATTTGCCACCTTCTACAATGAACAAAGAATATGTCGAGGGGGGTTAAGACCCTGTCTTCCAGTGATCAACTGATGCCACCAAGAACCATCATGCATGCACCTCATTTGTTCTATGTACACACAGCACCTTCATTAAATGCAATTCCAAGCTCTAAATAAGTATACCGTTTGCATAAAATTTTGGATGGAAAGTAAAAACCACTATCACCAACAAAACCAAGATCACTACAACCCCTCAATTTCTTGACAACATTCCTGATGCTACTACTGCCTCTTCTCTCAGTAGAAATGTGTTTCTGTCATTTCTCACTATTCACTACCAACATAAGAAGGGCTCCTCAACATAAGAAGGACATGGACCTGCTGGAGTGAGTCCAGAGGAAGCCAGAATGATGCTCAGATGGCTGGAGCACCTCTCCTATGCAGACAGGTTGAGAGAGATGGGGTTGTTCAGCCTGGAGGTCTCCAGGGAGGCCTTACAGAAACCTTCTATACCTAAAGGGGGACATATAAAAAAGAGGGTTTTTGCATGGGCAGATAATGGTAAGACATAGGGGAAAGATTTTAAACTAAAAAAGGAGATTAAGAATTATGAAGAAACTCTTGACTGTGAGGGTGGTGAGGCACTGGCACAGGTTGCCCAGAGAAGTTGTGGATGCCCCAAACCTGGAAGTGTTCAAGGCTTGGCTGGACGGGGCTTTCAGCAACCTTGTCTAGCCCAAGGTGTCCCTGCCCAGTGCAGGGGTTTTGGAACTGGAGGATCTCTAATGTCCCTTCCAGCCCAAACAATTCTGTTTCTACAATTCTATTAGCATTTCTCTCAGAAATACAAGCCAAGAGGGAAAAAACACTATCTGGCCAGTTCAAGGCAGGATGTAAATCAAACTCTGCTGCTCATGTGAGTTTCTTGATCATGACCTGTGGGATGTTTAGAGTCATCTTTCCTTCACTGTGTATGCAGTTCTTAAAAACAAATTGAAGTAAATAGGAAAATAACCCTCTTTAATCTGAGATACAGAATACCCTTCCAGGCAGTGTAAGATTTGATTTTTGGCCTCTAGGTCAACAACTAAGATGGTATCAGTGCATGCAAAATGAACAATTAAGCACATCCTGACACATGCACTACACAAGTAATCCACATCCTGAATTTTAATGCTCCAAACTTTCCCATGACAAATTACTGCAGAATAACTCCTGGAGGATGAGATTGAGGGAAGGACGCCAGTACTTGCTCCTCGGTACTGAAATTCTCAATCTCACTAAGTGCATGCAAAGGAAACGAGTGAGAACTCTCTTTTACTGGCTTAGAGGTGAAAATTAGTTGTAAGACAGCCCTGTAGTGCATTTCGATGCCACCTACCTCAGATGTGGCAGCCAGCTGTGGGCATGGTTGAGTTTAATGCACACTAAATGCCAAGTGTGGATGCAAATGAGCCACGTAATGGGGCCGACTGACCTCTTGATCACTTGTGCAATTGTACAGCCTTCCCGATGCCAAGGGCAATGCCTTGGCACTCTTGCTATTGTCCTGACCCACTTCTGAGGGAAGAAAATACACCCTTAAACCTCCCACCAGGCAAGAGAGAGAAATATTCTTCTGTGGCTACACAAAGCATACATTGCAAGAGGGAGAACACCTTTCAAGGGGAATGAGACCACCAACATTTATTTTATAAACCAGACCAAATTTTCAATATTTTTCTTACAAAGTCTCCAAAACAAAGTATTTTTTTGTGCTCAAGTGGAATACTTTCTTAATAAATTGAGCAATATTCTATAACTGACGTTTTGGGAAGAAAAAAGAAGACTCTTTGAAAAAAACCCAACCTCTCAGCTTTTACCCTTCCCACATTTTTCTGGTTGGCTGCCAATGCAAAAACCCCATTATCTGCCCAACTTTATGCAACAACAAAAAAGTTAAAAATAAAAGTCACACTTGAAAAACTGATAATTTATATTTCTGGTGTCTGAGGTAAAACAGGTTTGCCCCTCTCTCTTTACCAGTCAGTTTCAGCAGCAGCCAATCTCACATGCTTGTGTTCACTGCAGCTCAGTTCACAGGAAGAAAGGCAAAGGAGTGGTTAAATGTAAAAGGCTGCATTCATGTCAGTATGGGGGAAAAAAGGCAACATATAGACAGATGTTTTAAGAGCTTACTGTAAAAATAGAGTTGTACTGCTTAGGTGCTATGGGGAGGAAAGTAAAACTTTAATTCCTTAAAAATTAAGTAGATTAATCTTAATCTACTTTTTAACCTCTTTCCCTCTATTTCCTCATAGGTCTATGATCATCATTCTGATGCTTCTAAAGCTTCTTTCAGGTTTTCTCTCGTTTTTGGCTTTGGTCACAAGAGAGCCCTTCTCACACAGGGCTTGCTTTTATGATGCTTTTGTGTTGACACATTAATAAACTAGAACTGACTCTGTTTTAGTTGTTCTCAGTGTCATATTAAGCAGACACAGAAATTTAATTATGTTATTATTTTAGGAGATTGCCTCTAGCTCTTGTTTTAGCAAATTTTTATACCAGTCATGCTACAAAGTGAGCTCCCTGTATCTACCACAAAATGTCAGCACCAATTTATCTTTTATATCAATTTAGATATTAAAGAAGCTCTCCAGAATCCAGCTAGCCATTTAATTTCACAGACGTGCACAATTTCTATTTTTAAACACTACATATGTAGAAGATAAAAACAGCATAAGGGTTTGATATTTCACTTACTAACATATATTCCAGATATCAAATTCATCCTCCTACCCTTCCTTTTCTTTTTCTTCCTCTCTGTAGGAGACAGCATATCAGCATCCTCTCCGCTTCTTTTATACTAACTTTTATTCCACAGTCTTACAAAACCCCCGCTAAGTTTTTTTTAATGTGATTGCTGGTTGATTATTGAGAGTCAAACAGATGTTATAAATTTCTGGTGTCAGTGCAGAGACTTGCTTTATTTCAGCTTGGCATATATGAATTTATTTTAGTTAAATGATTATCCACACGTTTAATTCTTTACACGTATCTATTTTTACCTCGTAATCTGTATTGTTCCACATCTAGCAGTATCTGGATACTAACAGCAAGGGTCCTATAGGATGTTCCAATACTTTTTAATAAGCAGTGACTAACAAAAGGCTACGTGATTGCCAGTTTATAAGAAAGCAGCAGAAAGGTCACAGATTTGTTATTCCAAAGCCTCCTGTTAGCTTCTCCTTAGTTGCTGCTATTTCCCTGGAATGTCTGCATGTGCTTGACAGTAATTATCTGCCCTGTGAAACCCACAGAGCCGCTGTTAAATCCCACACCTTACTGCACATTGGTAACATACTTGTCTTTAAAAATGGGGCATCAACTATGTGCAAAAAAAACCCCAAAACCAAACCCACAGAAATCTCTTTCTGGCCATTGCAAATCGGAACATCTCTCTTGCTACAAGAAGGGTGCAGAATTTGTGAACTCCCAAGGCATTTGTTTGTAAGGTGGGCTTAGTAAAGAAGAGAGTTTTTTCGCTGCTTTGTCCAAACCAGAGAATCTGAACTGTTATTTCTGCACAATGTGTGACTCTGATTACATCATTCCGCTCAGTACGGGAACAGGATGAGCCAGCGGCATATGGAAAGAATCACAAGCACAGATCCCCTCGGCCAAAACGCCCTTCTGGTGGGGAGTGCTCTAGGGGCCAGTCAGAGATAAAATGCCAGAAAACACATCAATATCTTCTGTTCCCTCTAAAGAAAGGTAATACGGTTCAAATATAAGGACAAACTTCCCATAAGATTTTAGACAGTATCTAGATATCCAATCCATGGAAAACCAAGGGGTTTATTTAATACCAGCTTTTAATTTTTACAAGCAAAACCATTAATGTTCATCTATTTCAACTAAAATATTAATGTACTTTTGGTTGCTGTTGCTAGTCTCCACAACAGTGCCATTCCCATATTATTTTGGGTGATTGTTATAGTTAGCTGTTACCCAGTGCCCCTCTGTTTATTTTAAAATGTAAACCTACTCCAGGATGTAACCATTAGGGATGCTCTGCTAATGAGCAGCATGCCTATCCACATGGGTTGTTATGACAAAGGGCTCAACCTCTGTTAGTTGACACAAATGGGAACTCAGTTATGGGTGTACTTTATTATGTGACATAAAATGACTATTTTAATAGATGAGAAAGGACCAGAGTTCTTAATTACATGCCCCTTCCATGTATATATCAATTACCAGTAGACTTTCTCATAATTGTATCCTGGGATATTGAATGATATTTGGAGTATTGAGGATTCCACTAATGTAAAGAAGAAATTTGAAATGTCAGCCTCCTTAATCTCCTAGCATTCTGAAACAAATAACCAGTGACATTTTAAACCATATTTCTTTTATTCAACTACTGCACATGCTAAAAACATACACTTTTGTTTTCTGGTAAGGCTTAAATTTTACTTAACATTGCCACAAAAACTAGAGAAAACTCATTAAGATGATTTTTTTTTAATTCTAAAGCTATTTTAGGGTCCAAAAAAAACCAGCAGAAGTCAAGACAGCAGAAGTCAAAAGAAATCCAGATTATACTGCTGAAAGACTTAAGCTGCCGGTGCCAGATTTAACTTTCCAACATGCTGATGAATCTGTCAGTGACAAAAAAGATATTTTTCCAGAAAATTTACATGTCAGTCTTGGCACCTACATTACTGAGGAGGTCTAAGGAGAGGCCCGTTTTACTTACCTTACTGATACCTCTTTGGAAAAGCCCTCTTTCCTGATGAAATAAAGAGTTATGGCAGATGACTCTCCTAACATGCAAGGCTCCAAAGTCAGGCAACATCAAGACTGCTCCTTGTTTTCACCCTCCTGATCAGAACACACGTGCCCTTAAATTATTTAATAAGGACAATAATCATAATATATCATCCAGAATGGTATTTTCCCAAAGTCTGAGGAAAACCAAACATGCCGAGATAGACTGGACAAAAAATTCCAACACTGCCAGAACAGTTCATGTAACAGTCACAACTCCTGTAACAGTCACAACTCCTATTTATCATGTTTATTCTCCTAGTCTTATCCTAAGTGGAGAAGTGCATGCAGGAACGTTTTCTGGTACTTTTAAGTTGAGTTTCTTAGGAAAAACAGATTTACATAATCTGTCTGCCCAGTCCTTCACCCTCTGAACCCAGCCTATCTGAGCAAAGCCAGACAGTGCAGTACATGCCTCAGAGATGTCACATTCCTATTTTTCTGAAAACCACTGCTGGAAAAGGGAGAGAGATCCATATTACTATCACCACTGATGGGGCTATAGCATAAACTCCATGCTGACAACATTCAGACATAAGATCTCAGAGGGGAAACAAAAATGGAAACCAGATCCATGTTTCTGCCACAGCATTTGAAGAGCTGGCCAGCTGGAGGTTATACAAAGGGCAGCTTAGCCCAGCTCTATCGCCTACATTTACAATTTCCTCCTGCACTTCCTCTACTACTAAGCATACTGCAGCCACTTCTTTTTCAAAGCAGAGAACCCTGATTAAAGCTTGATTGATTTCTGAATGAGATGTCTACATCAGAAGAGAAAGATGGGAAAAGCATGGTGTCTTTTTCCCCAAGGTAATGCAAGATATTTGCTTGAGAAAAAACAGTAGTTGGAGGCAGGTAAATCACATCAAAGCCAAGGGGAAATGGGATATCTCCTTGGTTCTGATTGGTATCTGGTCAGCTGGGACAAAGGAGAGCATTATAACAAGGGACAGAGCAACCACAATTAATCCAGGGCAGGAATCACAGGACATAAGGAACTTAAGTAAAGTTGAGGCAGAGAGTGAGATGTGGGAAACTGAAAAAAAACCAAGCACAAACAAGTCCTCCTACTGAAAATAATGCTTCCCCCTCTTTCTTATTTTATTAAAACAGATGGCCATGTAACTATGCCTACCCAAAACAAGTTAAGAAAGAGTGTGAACAATGAAACTAAGGAGGAAGGTGTTGACTTTGGAGCAGTCTGTCTACTATTGGAGATGGTCACACATCCTTGGATTCACCTCTGTAAGCTATATCCCTCTGTCAGTGTGCCAGGAGAAACACACACTGTCTCCAGAGCTAAGACTGAAGCTTTGTATTGCTGTGCTTCAGTGGGATTTTGGAAATTGCCACCACTGTTGAGACAGTATTTTTCTTCCGAAATCCCACATGTCCTCTGTACTGTGACATGCAGGCAGTATTTGGCCAGTGTGTCCCTTCTGTCACCCATCACTTCTTTTGCTCTAGCTCATGTATTTCTGTGGCATTCACCATTTTAATACTTAGTGCAGGGGAACCCAAACACTATCATGCCTTTTCAATCATGCCCATCAGGAGACTATAGATCCCAAATTATGCTAGCTCAAATCCAGCATAATTCCAGTGATGGCCCATGGAAGGATTACATTTATAGGATACTACTAGTTGGTTACTAGAGGCTAAGGAATAGTAGTTTGAGTAACGAATACTGCTTGAACAGCTAATGCTTCTCTTCCTGTGCTGACTTGAATCTTGACTCACACTTCTGCTGAGCTGCTGTCACCACAGAGCTGCAGAAGAGCAGCTATGACAGAAGGGAGCGGCGCCCCATCCAGCCCCATCTCACTGCCCTGGGCAGATGCCACTGTCCTGGCAAAGCCCACATTCCCATCCTCTGACCGATTCACAATGACAGCAATCCTGGACCATAGGCTGCAAGGTGCACCACGTGGCAGCTGCTGCAGGGAGGTAGGGGAAATGCATCTGCCTGACTAAAAAGAGGAGATAAATTGCAGGTGGGTATGAAAAGGAGGAGATCTTGGGGTCTCAACTCTAGAATCACTCCTACAGTGAGAACATTAACTTCTGTCCCCGTAGAAAGAGTGTGGCACAGAGAAGGCAGAGTAACTTGTAGGGATGACAACTCACATCCAGGGGAAGTCAATCCAGGAGGTGGTCATCAAAACATCAGTTACTCAGGCAGTTCCAGTAATCAGATGGACAACTATCACGCCCTAATATGTCTTAAGGAGAGGCCCAAGAACCATGCAGCCAAGTGAAGCTGCCAGCCTGAACTAAAGCTCAGACAGATCTTAGAGCAGACTGCAGAAGCCCAAGAGTATCATTTTTACCTACACCTAATTATACCTTTTCCATAGGTCCCCCTTTCCTAAATTCTTCCTAAGGAAGAATTAGTTACCCAAAAGATACGTATGAATCTGGAGGAAAAAAAAGTAACACTTTCTTGCCACAAAACAGATGTGAAACTCTTCCTTCTGATTTAGAGTGGGTTTGGATTACTTTTTTTTTTTTTACAGCAAACAGGGTGGTGCACAAAGGATCATGCTCCTTTCAGTATCAACTTTCAAGAAGATAAGTCCAGTGAAGATGAAAAGCTGTGTGTCACTGCTGGTCCAGATGAGGGTAAATGCATTCAGCAAGTTAGTCACTGCTGAAATGAATATTAGTACAACTGACATAATTTAAACAATTCACTCATCCACTCACTCCTCCAACTGTAAGCAGTTTATACAGCAAGAACAACTTAAAAAAAAAAAAAGACAAAAATCTACCAACTAGGCTGAGCCGCCATCCTCTCCATGTAATCCTTGGCCATATTGATGGCCTCCATGTTTTCAGGGAAGAGCACACAGAACATTGCCAGGGCCCCAAGATTGTTGCCATAAATTTCATTCCAGCGAGCGCTGAACTCCTTTGGGTCCCAGGGAGGAAGGTACTCCAGGGGATTTGACAGCATGGTTTGCACTGCTTCAATCAGACGAGCTGCAATGTGCCGGTGCGTGGTGCTGGCCTGGAGCCGCAGGGTCTCCACGTCCCCCTTGGAGAAGTAGAGCATGGGGTAGCTGTCATAGTTGGCATTGACAAAAGGAACCATCGTGTCTTGGTCCTCCCTGGCGCCGCAGGCAAAGGCAAAGCAAACCACGTGTATGAAAAACACACTTGGGGCTCCCCGTGTGTGAGTCCTCATTGTGGCATCAGATCTCCAGGTCTCAGTGGCAGCCAAACCATCTTTGAAATGTCCTGTGGTAGATGGACATGAAAGAATGAGTTAGGAAATGAATCTGTGAGACACTATCATTCAGGAGTCTCTCTAGGAAATATGATTCCATCTAAAGGGCCACATGTATTCTCCAGGTGACTTTCAAATCATTTCTATTTGAATACTTCAGACAAAATATCTACTGAGTAATTCACCCGAGATAAAAAGCTGCATACTTTGAAAAAAGCCCTTCCTTCCCACAGCTTGCCCTCTAGTAGCTGATACCACCTGAAGGGACACAACAACAACTCTTGTACTCGAGATTTCAAATAATTGCAAGGGTGCCTAATATGAAGCAGCGCTGACTGTACTGGCAAGCGGAGAAGGGCGGGAAGGGAGGAGGAAGGGGGAGAGTCAGTCAGGAAGCTGGTGGCAGCCAAGCCTGCGTGCTGCCTTGGCTGATGTTAGCAGCTGGAGAGAGGGAAAGATGAGGAATGCTGGAGGTTTGCGCCGGGGTCACTTTATACAGGGCTTAAGGCCTCCAGTTCTGACACGTCCTCATTTAAAAAAAAAGGAAAAAAAAGAGCAAGTCAGGAGTCAAAAAGGGAAACAGTAAGTGGCAGAGTCTTAGAAAAACAGCTGAAATACTTTGCCTTCCGGGCATTTAGGGGTTTGCATTATTAGTATCTTTTTCCAAGGGGCTTTCCATTTTACATGTGAAGATTGACTGCCAGTTACCAAGAAGGCTGAACATTGAATTAAAATGCATATTCTTCTATGTATATTACTTCTTGAAATGTGCTCAAATGGGAAATCTATGCAGAGGCAAATGCAATTTAAACATAGTAAGTTACTTTGTAGAAATTACCAACTATCTGGCCTAAAGTCACAGATAAAACATGGCCAAGATCCCCCTGAGGAAAGCCAGCAAATTCCTAGAATTCTTATGAGGGAAAAGGTTATGGAAAGCAGGCTCAAGTGAGACAGTTTTATGTAAATAATGAACAGTAGTTTTCAATTATTAAAAGGAGAAATAGAAGGAAAGAAAACCTAAAAACAGATACTTTTTTTTTCTCCCATGGAAAACCAGCTTCATAGGATTCAGTCATAAAACTTGTAGGAAGTTAAAGTACAAAGCAACCTTTTACTTCTCCCCACAGGTCGCTATTCCATAGCCAAAATTTTCTAATAGAAACTGAGGCTGCTAAAACCTTGTTTAGAGACCCACACCCTGTTTCAACAAAGTCATTAATATGAGAAAACTTTGACAGACAAGGACCCTTCATGACTACTGGGTGCCCAGACCCTCTAGATTTTTGTGCTCAGATCCTAAAATTAATTTGTGAGCAAATACCTTTGGCCAAGAAATACATAATTTCTTATGAATTCCTACCTAGGGCACAAGTAATATTGTACCCTGCAACTGCTTAAATTTATCTATTACAGCAGCATAATTGCTTAAACAGAGCGTAAGGGAAGATGACATTTTCATAGTATTTTAATGCATTTTGCAAGTACATTCTGCCCTGTTGTGGATGTAAACCAATTGTTACAGGACACGTTATCACAGGCTGGTTTACTTGGTAACACTTTTACTATATCTCACGTAGTCTCTCACCATATACACACATACAAAAAGACACATGCACCATAGTTTATCCAGACAGACTCAAATCTACCTGTGTTCTTCTCTATGCTGAAGGAAACTATACAATAGTATATTTTGACAGGAAGGAGGTAAAAACCAGCCAAAGCAATACATTATGGTTGAAACATGATGTAATATTTTTAATTGACGAAAAAACTGCTTTGTCATAATAACAAGAAAACCTACTACAGTTTTTGTTAAAGCCTCTGTGATCCTTTAGAACTGTGGGCAGAGGAAAGAACCTAAAAAACACCACCAAAAAAGCTAAAAATGCTTGTAGCTTTTTCTGTGTTCAATAAATGTAACCATTTATTGAAAAAATTTCCTGGTTCACACAAGCAGAAAAAAAACCCAGCTAGCAGTAAGGACTTCATGCATTCTTTCCTTTGGTTTGATTTCTGTAAGTATTCTGCACATCAGTGAGAATTAAGAACATGTATAAATTTAGGGATGGTTTTAAGAGTTCCCTAAATTAAGTTATTTCCGACCAACTATTAGCGAACATACAGTAAAGTTTCCCAGAACTCCTTTGCAAATCTGAACACACATTTCCCAGCATTACACCATCATCAAACACATTCAGTGTTGCCAAAAAGCCATAGTCTGTACTCTTAAGTATTCAATAGCCTCCCACATTTTCACCCTTTATTCATGTGCATATTTCACCAAGAAAGTAAACCCTTTTTTTTTTTTTTTTTACCTTTACATGAGAAGGAACCACTGCATCACATTGTTTAGGCTAACAACAGAATAACTGGAAAACCAACCTATTGTATTTTTTATTCAGAGTCATGATCTGGAAGAGAGTCAGTAGGCAGTGACAAAAGCAGGAGTACAAAATCATTTATTCTTGGTTAAATTATGCTGACACCCTTCCTACGATATGAAGACAATAACTCACAGCAGCCATGACTCACTAAGGACAGCGAGCCCTGTCCCATAACTTTGCAGGGCTCAGCCTGGTGTGACTGATGGACGGGAGGAGGCAGCTGGAGAGGAGTGCACCTTCCTTTCCATGCAAACCTCTGAACCCTGATCGCCAGCATAGCTTAGGTGAAGCTGGATCTGTGCAAATAACTGTCCACATAAACTCCAGCTTACCAGTTGTTCATGAACTTGTTACAAGTTTGCGTGATACAAAGGGCTTGAAAGAATTGGGAGTCTGGGCCTTCTGATCATTTAATGTGCACTCACAATACCATTTTTTAAAGCTAAAGGAATTTCTAACTCTCATATTACACTGCATCATTACCAGCCACATCTTCCAAGAAAAACTTTACCAAGCAACTCAACCTTTTCTGAAAACGAGGGGGTTTTATTCAGTTAGGAAACCATGATCTGATTAAGTATTAAAAATTAAAAGGAGAATGAAGGATGCTTGCTCATGGAAGAAAATGCTATTATATTCAAAGTGTACTTTGAAAATGTTGTAATTTAGTTCTAGTTTCATTTCAAAATGAAAGAGCATTTTGCATGATTTCCACTCCACTGCCAGCAGAAACAAACAGTGAAAAACATAATTATTCCAGAAAAAACACCAAAACCAGATTAAATCTTAACAATTTTAGTTCTCCCCATCTGCATCAAGCGGTAGATGTTCAGCTGTAGAAAAAAAAGTATTGTAAAACTGAAACCATTAACTAAACTAAACATTAGCTTATACAGATAGCTTTACCAAATAAACCATTAAAAAGAAAAGGGAGGCCCATTTACTCCTGCCACATGTGCACAGAAACATCGCTTCATCAGTGAGAGCAGAGGAGTGACAGAGGGACAGAGGAAGAGGGAGAGGAAACAATGGCATTGTTAGGATCACCAGCTTGCACAGCTGTCCTTGAAGCAATCTGACCTTCTTGTGGGTGACTGAAAATTAAAACCAGGTAAAGAACTGTGGTTTTCTGTAATATCAGTTCTGAAGAGCCACTCTGCTTTGTAGCTGCTTTTTCCTGGGACCAAACTTCCAACACTTCTTAAGAAGCAGAAGTTGCAGGTGTCTCTGCTGGCATCTCCCACGCTAGCCATGACCCATCTCTGACACAGGTAACCTTGTCAACATTTACAGTCAGGAACAAAAAAAGTGGGATTTCAGGTGACTCAAACTTCCACGAAACAGAGGCATTACAACACCACAGATTACTCAGGTTTCTGAATAAAAGATCTTCCCAGACCCCAGGACTGGGACATGAACACGTCAGACTCTTTGTCTTCTTTTGGGAAGCTACTATTTTCCACAAAGGCTACAGTTCTCATTATCGTTACCTGAGATACCTGAGAAACAAATGTTTGCCTAAGAAATCTGTTCAAATATTTAAAGGAAAATCTGTTTACCTATAGTGATGAAAATAAAACCTTCAGGTTCAGTGTGCAAACTTCTACCTTAGAAAATGAACTCGGAGTCAGCATGGAATTAAATTTCATAATTTCTTTGCACTTCATAAATTATTGACAGTGAAAATGAACTTTTTTTACTCAATTTTTTCCAATGCTTGTAATGTTATGACACGCAGTTTCATTTTGAACCACAGTGTCACTACAGTTTTGTCACAAATTACATTACAAGAACTGGTATTAAAACTAAAATAAGCAATTTTAGAACCCAGTGCTAAACCAGGTAAGAAAGTCATAGGTATTTCAACAAAAAATGGTCAACCACCAGAAACAGCCGCTGTCCTACGAAAACTGTGAAATTAATAGATAACATTGCAATGAGATGTGTGTGTAATATTGTTCCACTAAATGGAGAGGGATGTGCAAATCTTTGTCCCAATGCTGCCAAAATGTAACACAAGATGTGGTAGGTTAGATCACAGCAGAGAAAAGCAAACTTTGGTAGGATCTCTTTTTTTCTGCACTTTGTCCGAATATCTGAAATATCTTTTCACACACATTGCAATTGACTTTGCTGCTGATGAGAGGAGCAGAATCTATAACATGGAATATACCAGTGGGAATTTTTGGTAACATTATGTAATGGTAGCATTCTAAAATCATGCCAGTTATATCAACTGAAGAGCTGTTTTGTTCAACAAAGTCAGTTTTACCACCAATCTAAATATTTCGCAAACATACTTAAAAATGGGAGAGCAATTTAGTCTTCTAACTGAATCCAATGACATTCTGGTACTAAAAAATGCAGGGTAAGTCCATGAAAACAGAGAGGTGAAAGGGTCAGTGGAGACTAATTCCCATATATATTTATATTGTAATTTGGTTCCAGAGAACCAATATGCAATGCAGCATAATTAGGTGCATGATGGGGCAGAACCAACAGAACTATAAGCTTATCTTTGTGCTGTAATAATCACAATAAATCTACTGACCGAAGTCCCATGCTGTATAGCTTCTACATCAACAAGCAGTACTGCTGAGACCCTTTAAAAGCTGTGGGGCAGGACACCAGGGCAGGAAACTCCCACGTCCCAAGAGACAGGAGCAGTCAGGAGTCCTTCACCCGCCTTTTGACTGGTGACCTAAAACCAGTGACTATCGGCTCTCCAATAAAAATACTGGGAAGGTGTAAAAATCACTGCTTAAAACTTGAAAAACACCTATTACAGCCTTAACCACCAGGGGACATTACTTCATTTCTTCCTCTGGTTTTTTCACTATGAAAAACATGCTACAATTATATAATTTCAAAGGTATTTCAAAACTTAAATACTGAAATCCCAAATATAATTCAGAATTACATCTGCCATAAATAAAGTGCAGCTAAGGTACCCAGGTGTTAGTACTGCACTTGTTCTGAAATGATCTGAAATACCTTGAAAGAAACTTTGTATCAACTTTTACGTCTGACTAACAGCTGTGCTATGAAAATCCCAATGGCAACCAGAAACAGTCAGTTCCTATAGGGATTATCAGTATATGCCATCGTGTCAGCAGTCAAGATTTAAACTTGTGTCTGTCCTTTGATCTAACACAAAATTAAATGGATCTTTGTAGAGCAGTACACAGCTGTGTCAGACCATAATTCCAGGAGAATGGAGGGTTGCATTCATTCTCCACCATGCTACAGGTGAGACAGCAACTGCAAAATATTTTTATAAGTCAACAACTGCTTAAATTTATCTATTACTGGAAGTTTCCTGTGTGGAACTTCCTGTGATGGAAGTTTCATCTGTTAATTCCTTCCAGTTAAAAGCTTATTTGTCTATTTTATCACTGTATGTATAAATTAACAGGGCATACACACACACACTGAATGCATAACCTTCTCTCTGCCTCAAGTGAAAACATGATTTAAATCATCTGCATGTCCAAACCATAATCTGGGAATTTAGAATTTCCTTCTATTTTACAATTTATCCTCGTGTAAATATGCTTTCTCAGTAATTTTTTGGTTGCACTAACACCACTATTCCTAACCCTTACTAGGATCTTTTATTCCATACCTCACTCTGTAGAATGAGTAAAGAAGTAATTTTGACATCTAGAATCCTGCCGCTGATCAGTCCCAACCAGTACAGACATGCCTCTTAAGGCATCCGCATCCAGTGAATGAAAGCCCAATCACTTCTACCACTGAAGGCTTAAAACCATAAGCTACCAGACAGACTCCTTCTAGAACACCAGCACTGTACCCTGTGCTGACATAATTCCAAAAAGCCATTTCAATAATTAAAATTAGGTTTTGTTTTTTTACTTTAGGTGTGTTTTCACAGATGTTAACACTATAGGAAGGCAGTCTGAAGATTTTCATCTAGGCCAAGAGGATATATTCCCTACCTTTGCTCCACTAATGTCCCAGAAGTCAAGCATAGCACTCATCCACATGTTACACTATTACAGCATGTAGGGCACCTCTGGGGTTTAGGACTATGACAGTAACAGGCACTTCAGAAA
Organism: Leptocoma aspasia; assembly: GCA_013399835.1. Classification (NCBI taxonomy): domain Eukaryota; kingdom Metazoa; phylum Chordata; class Aves; order Passeriformes; family Nectariniidae; genus Leptocoma; species Leptocoma aspasia. The sequence goes on along the minus strand of VXAX01002316.1, from coordinate 5,767 downwards.
CACAGAACAAAGGCTCCTGCACAATCCGGATGGTGAAACAATATTCCTTTGGCAACTACTCAGAAGTAACTCGTCTTCCTGGCCCTCGCAAAGAGACCCACTCGGGGTCAGTGAAGCTGTGAACCCTTTGGGGTCAGGTATTAGCAACAATAATTGGGGTTTCCCCTGAGAACAGCGCACAGCCCTAAGGCACAACCACTCACCACAAGAAGGGAGCAAGGGAACAGAATGCCTGGGGCAGACTGGAGCCTCTGTGTGGAGCCAGTGGTACAGTCATGGAGCGCAGCAGGAACTGGAAAAACTTCACATGGCGATGGCAATGCCCAGGAGGTGCAAATAAAGGACAGGAAAAAATAATCCTACATGCAAAAGGGGAAAGCCAATTTACTGCTGCCAGAATTCCCCCTTGTGCCTAACCCGCCCCAGGGAATTGCATGCCATCCATCTTCCCTCACTTCTGAGGAGGCTGATTACAACACCAGAAACTTCTGATAGCAAAACAAGTGTTTTCATTTCAGACTTTAACTTTTATCCTCCTTCCGACTAACTCTACTTTGCTGGCCTTGACCTTCACTCTTCCAAATACTTGTAAATGTTTTAAGTCCCCTCATTTGTTGTTCTTGACCATGTATAATTAACAGTTTTAATATTCACTGCTTATTGTTTTAATTGTCCTTCATTCAATTGTCTTCAAGATGTTGTAAACAAATGATGTGGTTTTGCTGGAGTTTTACAAAACCACTTCTCACTGTCTCTATCTATATCTACAAACTTGAGTAGCTGAAGATATCAAATATTTTTATTTGCAAAACATTTCCACAGGACTTCATATTAATAGACAGGAATTCTAAAATGCATCATATCCTTCAGTTACTATGGCATCAAAACTCATTTTAACTATGTTTCCATATCCTATTTATGACTCAGTGTTGCACACAAAAACTATATTAATGTTTTATTGTTATTTTCATTGTGATGGTTTTGGCTAGGGTAGAGTTAATTTTCTTCATAGTAGCTGGTACAGGGCTATGTTTTGGATTTGTGCTGGAAACAGTGTTGATAATTTAGGGATGTTTTAGTTACTGCTGAGCAACATTTATACAGCCAAGAACTTTTCTGCCTCACCCCGCCCCACCAGCAAGGGGGCTGAGGATGCATAAGGAGCTGGGAGGGGACAGTTGGGACAGCTGATTCCAACTGACCATAGGGATATTCCATAACATATGATGTCAGCTTAGCATACAATATTGGGAAAGGAGAAGAAAGTGAGACACGTTCAGAGTTGTGGCATTTGTCTTTCTGAGTAACCATTACATGTAACAGACCCATGCTTCCCTGGGGAATGTGTGAACACCTGCCTACCCATGGGAAGTGGTAAATGAATTCCCTGTTTTGTGTGGCTTTTATCTATTAAACTGACTGTATCTCAATCCATGAGTGTTCTCACTTTTATTCTTCCAACTCTCTTCCTCATCCCACTGAAGGGAGTGGAACAAGTGGCTGTGTGGGGCTGAGTTGCCAGCTGGGATAAAACCATCAAAATCATATATGTTAAATTATTGTGACAGCATACAGGAGCACCAGCAAAGTCCAAAGATGCTGATGCTATTCAACTTATGAACCTAAGGAGTTTGTAATCTAAGCAATTTAAACCAACACTTGCTTTTACATTATCTTCAGATAATCTTAGGGCGTGGGTATGCAGACCCCACATGTGCACTCACACAGAAGCAGCACTGGTTCATTTGTTACAGGATAAATGTCACTGTAGTCGTAGACCTAAACTGTACCACCCTACCCTGGTAGCTGCAACTCTCTACAGATGAGTGTGTTGTTCATTATTATTGATACGATTCTGCTGTTACCTCTGCTGCTATATCATTATCTAAATTTTCTCCACAGAGAGACAGAGCATATAGCTCCTCTCTCTCCCCACAGATGTAATATACACATACCCAGATGCAACTGCTTTTTTCAGAGTACAAACTTGGACAGACAATAAAATGTATTGTCCTGTAGTTCCTTCAGGGCTAATATTGTCCTCAGTGGACAGAATATCCTTATTGTCCTCAGCTCCCCAGAATACCCTTAACAAAAGCCTTGAAAAAAAGTGGTCATTACATTTTCGAGGACAGAAGCCTCAACTGCAGGTGGAGTTAAACAGCTACATTATTCCTGCAAAAGGTAGTACTCACAGTGTGCACGAGCAATCTGTGAGGAGGTGTCAACACAACCACTAAATTATGGGTTAATTTTGAAATTTAGAATCTTATGATGTCATTTCTGACTGCAAATGGTGCAGGCACGGCTCTCACAGCAGAACTGAAACCGGACAGATCATTTTGGTAAAAAATGTGATGAACCATGATTGCAAGGATATGATTAAAAGGAACATGATATCCACAGAAATGCTTGTGAGCAACTTTTCAAAATACTTTAACAAGTTTAGCAGCCACTTGATTAGAAGGCTGAAGAAGGCATACCAGGTTTATATAAAATGTTCAGCATTTTTAATAATTCTGATTAAAAAACCCACAAAATAAAAGCATAAACCAGGCCAACTGTGGTAAAAGAACCTGTATGTTAAAATTACATTTCTCTTGTACTGGGATACAACACCTACCAAAGTCAAATGACCAGGGTCCCTACAATCCTTTGCCCACTCTAAATAATGCTAATGCAGATTCCTCCTGTATACTCTGAGTCTAAGCAAGGGGAAAAACAGCAAGAAAGACCAAACAAAGGTAATTTCAGACTGTGTACATAATAGTGACATCGTGCCTGTGCTTCAACACCTGACCATGTCCCAAGAGTGGATGAAAGTGTCATGCCAGCACTTGATGTGAGAAAACATTTCCAGAGCTCTGGCCTTCATGTGATTCCCAAAATGACCAGACCCCTTTGGTCAGCTGTCCGTTACCAACACTTCACTTTTGCTAAACTTTTATTGACAAAGCATTCATGAGAGAGATCTCTGGTGGCATTTGCTAAATTTTCTTTGGGTTTGGGGGTTTACTAATGCAGCACTGTTGCACCTCATCCTATCCCAGCTGGGGTTTACCCATACAAACAAAGTTTACCCATACAAACAGAAAACTGGCTCAAATGGAGTAAAATGCAGAATCTATTAAATTATTTATATTAAGTATGCGGTTATAGTCTTGAATGCAAACTGGCACCATGGTTTATCAGCTTTAGGAGAATACAGTGCTGTAACTACACTCTTTGATCTACCTCAGCTGAATGGAGACAGCAAAGAAGGTGAGAACAGCTGGGACAAATTTGCTGCTGAGATGTCATATTTACCAATTAAATACAATTTGCTAAGGAAAAGTCATAACCTCTTTCACTCACCACACACTTAGATTACCGAGTCTAAGCAAGAAAACAATGGTTACAGAAAGTTGGGGTTTTTTCTTTATTTTTAAATTCCTTCAGTGCCCCCCCCCCCAAAGGGCTTTATTTCTTGCAAAATATCCAGGAACAATAGCAATAGTAACTAGATTTATTTCTGCTCATTGCTATAATATGCTGTGGGTGCCAGATGTGCAAGTTTCCATACACAAGCCTAAGAATGTGGCTGAATTTTAATTAAATGCAATCACTTCTGAGAGAAGGGACACTTCAGTTTATGGACATTTACCTCCCCATTTAACCCTAGGTTTCACTGCTCAGACTGCTGGGTATTGATGGATGTGATAATTTCTCTACCAAGATATAAACTTGCTATGTTTATTCACAACCCAACAGCTGCCTGGTGATATGAATGACTTTTTACCACCACTGATCTAGGTTTTATTTGAATTCAGTTTTTAAAAAGCTTATGTATTTGGTGCCATTGTCCTTGAGGAAAAGAAATGGTACACACAGACCTCATGAGCATTTAAAAAGCACCAAACCCAAGATGTCACTCTGAAACCTGCTTTCAGCTACTCATTTTTACTTATAAATGTATGCAACTATAAAAATCACATCTAACATTTGTCCAAGTAATAAAATACATTTTTCTCTCCATTGTAGTGCAGATATTTACCAAATATCTAGTTACAATAACTAATATACACTACAATAAAAATTGAGTTTGCACAGGCAACCAAAATCTATCAGCTTTTACCATAGGCAATCAATGGTTGTTTATGCATTTCTTTCTTGCAACATTCTCTATAACCAAAGAACAGGTTGTAAAGGAGACTGTATATCAACATGCAGTGGAAAATCAGCACCAAGTGTCTTCTGAGGTCAGTGTTCACAGTAGAGAATACAGATGTGTTTATAAACTATTCTCATATCTTTCTCTTTTATTATCTTAAGAGCACTCAGGTGTTTCTCATGGCAATTCAAAATCATGGAAAACATCACAATACTTCAAACAAAGCAAAAAAGGCAACCTCTTACTTTAAATAACAAGAAAATGACATTTTTTTAAATGCCCAGTAACTCTGCCCCATTAAAATACACTGTGGTTATTATAGTTCAGTTTCACATCTCAGTGAAATTTACAGAGAATCACGACAACCCCAATCCAAAACTGCTACTTTATTGACTTCCCCAAAAAACTTAACTAATTCAGGTCACTTAAAAAACACATATAAGTGATGAGACACAGTAAGGAAACTCTTAGTTGAAATAATACTTAGCACTTCTGTAGAACAATGTACCCAAGGATCTACAAGTAGTTATGAAACTAATTAATTGATTAAACTTCTCAACACCCCTGTGAAGCAAGCAAGCACATTTATCTGTTTTATGAGGAAGAAAACAGAACCATGGAGAGGTGGAGTGACTTGCCCAAGGGTACCCAGCTAGAGTCTTTCAGAGTAATAAACAGCATCTGAATTATTGATTCCTACTTCTGCCCTTCAGCTGAATTGTTCCTTTTTTGAAATACTGCAGTGAGTTATAATAATAGTTGGCACGATAAACATAATGTGGCAATATTTAGGCCGAGATTTTCTTTGTCTTTGTTAAGACTATATTAAAAATTTAGTGTTATTTAAATTGCAGTTGATCTTCTTAGTGTGACCAAAAAATCTCCAGGGTTGAGCAATATTTCTTGTCTTTTATTCACAGTTGTGACCACTTTTTATGTTGCCATTGCTTATGGCTAAAACCCAAGCCACTCCATCGCGAAAACACAGGAAAATGTCACAGTTTTATACGGCTTCAAGAGGGAGCAACAGAAGAACAGAGAGGGTGGTTACTTTCATTCATACCAAACTGAATTTTAAGAGTTGGAATGAGACACACCAAGTGACGATGCACTGCTTTCATGCAATACAAGCTGTAGGAATTGCAACTCGCTGCCTGGGGATGAGAAGACTGAGCTTCCCGAGTTGACAGCTCCGGTCCCTCCCAGGTCACTTAAAACTTTCCCAATTAAAAAAAAAAACAACCAAAAAACAAAACAACAACAACAACAACAACAAAACAAACAACAAAAAAAACCCCTAAAAAATTAAAATAAAATTAGAAGTGGCAGGAAGTTGCATCGGGCAAGTCACTCTGTTCCTGTCTCTCAGCTTGCCTAGGCGCAGTACAAGGATGCTACCGCTTACCTTTCACACACGCATGTTTGGGAGGCTGAACTCGGTAGCAAAAGGCTCGGAGGCTCCCGCGGTGCCGGTGCTGCGGAGGAGCAGAGCTGTTACCCACGGGTGAAGCTCCGCGCAGAAAGCGCCACGTCCCCCCGCACGCCCCCACCTCCCTCGGACTCGCGGGGCCCGTCCTGCGGGTGCCCCGACAGCAGCTCCGTTCCGCCGGGGCCAGT
>VXAX01002302.1:0-12214 GCA_013399835.1 Leptocoma aspasia | reverse complement strand
CGGGATCGGGACCGGGATCGGGGCCGGGATCGGGCCGGGATCGGGGCCGGGACCGGGCCGGGATCAGGACCGGGATCGGGACCGGGATCGGGGCCGGGATCGGGCCGGGATCGGGGCCGGGACCGGGCCGGGATCAGGACCGGGATCGGGCCGGGATCGGGCCGGGATGCGGCTGCAGTGCGAGGTGGAGGTGCTCAGCCGGCTCCTCCCCACCTGCGGGCTGCGGGGCCGCGGCCGCGCGGCGCGGGCGCTGCTGTCGCTCGGGCGGCCGCCCGGCGCTGCCGGTGCCGGGATTTACCTGATGGTGTGCACGGCGCGGGACCGCGGCGGGGTCCGGTACAAGGTGGGGACGGCGGCGGGGGCCGGGGCGCGGCGGGGCTGCCCCGGGGCCCCCGCTGAGCCCGCTGTGCCCGCAGGTGCAGCAGAACGTGGAGCGGCTCTTCACGCGGTTCGTGGAGGAGGGCAAGGCCACGGTGCGGCTGCGGGAGCCCGCGGTGGATCTGTGCCTCAGCAAGGTGGGACCGGCACCGGAACGGCGACAGCCACACAGCCGCGGCTCGCCGGGCTCTGAGTGCCGCGGCAACCGGGGAAGGGATGTTGGAATTCGGGAGTGTTCGGGTTGGAAGGGACATTAAATCCCCTCCGGTGCCACCCCTGCCATGGCAGGGACACCTCCCACTGTCCCAGGTGCTCCCAGCCCCAGTGTCCAGCCTGGCCTTGGGCACTGCCAGGGATCCAGGGGCAGCCACAGCTGCTCTGGCAATTCCAGCCCAGCCAGGAATTCCCAATTCCCAATATCCCATCCATCCCTGCCCTCTGGCACCGGGAAGCCATTCCCTCTTTTCTGGGCTGTGTTCTTCTTCCTCTTCTGCTTCCCAAGTCCATTTTCATGCTTTGCTTCACAGCTTCTTTAGAAAAAACTTTTTTTCAACCCTCTGATGCAATGTTGGTCTTCGGCCTTAAATTCCATGAAACTGTTGCTCCTTACAGTCTTTCTCATGGAAAGAAAAATTGAGAATCCTCTTGTTTTCGTGGACAAACCCCTCATTGTGCTCAGGGTGGCTTTCAAAGCACACACAGAGCAGGGCACAGGCACCGTCTCACCTTATTTCAAAAACCACTGTATTTATTCACAGCTCCCAGAGGATTTGTGAAGTGTTTTTAACCGCACTAAACTCAGCAGAAAAATCACGTATTGTCACTAAATTCTCATGTCCTTTTTTCCTGTGCCTGTTGCAGGAATCTGTTGTAGCCCCATAGGAGAGAAAAGTGGGACAGGTTTTCTAAAATCTGAGTTCTTACCTAAAACTTTCGAGTCAGGCTGTGTAAATAAAAGCAAAGAATGTTGACTGATGGTTTAGAAAATTCTTTTTTCCTTTCTGTTATCTGAATCTGAGGAAAGCAGCCTTAATTTTATTAATATGTTAAAGAGTTAAATAGGAAGGGAGGGCACCAAACCCTGTTATTTTTCTCCTTTTAGAAGCCAGTGTGCTCTGTATTTTGGAAAAATTAAGGCTTTTATATTAGATTCAGAGTAACTTCTGCTTCCTTTACTATGAATTTTTTTTGCTGAAGACTGAGAAATCAAAAAGTGTACCTCAAAATGTTACAGATTGCTCTTAAGCTCTCCTACTCCAGAACCCAAATTTCAGATGTTTCATCCCTTTTCTGTAGTTTTCTGCCAGATTTTTATTACTTCATTACAGAAAAAAGCTTCTTAGCTCTTAAAGATGAACAAAACCTGTGGAAAAGAGATTTCCAAGTACAGGAGATGGGAATTTCTGTGAAATCCCCTTGTTTGTGCCCTGCCAGACACTGGATTTGCTGCACTCAGCCAGCTCAGGAATGGAGTTGGGAAACATCGGCGCAGGGCATTCACCCCTGGAGCAGAAATAACAAATTCTGGGTGTTTTGTGGGGTTTATTTCCCTTCTGCAGGTCTGAGCCTGCTTCCCTGGATCCACCTCAGACTTGAGAGGCATCAACACAATTTAAACTCCTTTTCCAGCCTCGTCTCTGTGGCTGAGACTTCAGGCTTGGGGCAGGGAATTGCATCCTGAGCTCTCCCAAATAATTATTGGCTTCTCTGATTTTTTCTTTTCAGGGTTTCTCAACAGGGGGTTTGGAGAGCTTGCATGGTCCCTAGGGAGGTCTTGTGGAGGGAATTGTGCTTTGTGCTTGAGAGCAAAGAAATCCTGCCTGAAACTTCATTCTGGTGTGCAAGATTGATTTCACTTGGTCCTTACAGATCTGGAGGACTTTTTGGACTTAATTCCTGTTTTAGTTATCTTGGAAATGCCACAAATCTGCTTGGAATTAAGGGAAATTCTGTAGCTAAACGTGTGTGTTAGACTGGCTGAGATAATGAGGGTTGGTGCTCTTAGAATCCCAGGGAGGTTTGGGATAAAGGGACCTTAAATCCCATCCCATCCACCCCTTCCACTGTCCCAGGCTGCTCCAAGCCCTGGCCAGCCTGGCCTGGGACATTCCCAGGGATCCAGGGGCAGCCACAGCTTCCCTGGATAACCTTGGACACAAAGGTGTTTGCTGTGCATCTTCCCCAGCTCTGGAAGGTGTCACAGCAGGAGTTGTGCTTGGAATGCTTAAGGAAAATGATCATTTTAGTTGACAGATGCAGTCAGTGTAGTTTGACCTTGAGTGTTTTTATTTCTCTCACATTACCATCCAGGATTATCTCCAATATCTTTGTTTTCTTCTGCTGGGTGCTTATAGCACATTATGTGCTCTGAACCCTGTCGAATTTGGTCTAAACAAACGCATTTAGGAGCAAAATTGGAGGTGCAAAATGTGTCACTGGGCTTGGGCAGGTGACAGCTGGGAACACAAGGACAGCCTCTGGGCTCTCAGAACTCCAAGTTCTTTTCTTTTCCTTCTATGGTTGCAATGTGGTTTTTATTTTAGAATTCACTTTTTAGCTCAGTGCCTGTCAGCTGAACATCAGCTCGAGCAGAGACTTGCTGGGAAATCTAGAAGAGAAATATTTGGTCAGAAATGTTCACAGAAGTGAATCCAATCAGTGCAACAGATACATCAGAGCCTTCTGGATCTTTATTTAAAATACAGATCACCTGATACTCTGATATTGAGAGGCTGAGCCTTTAATGGCTCCCACTGCCAGAGGGCAGGGATGGATGGGATATTGGGAATTGGGAATTCCTGCCTGGGCTGGAATTGCCAGAGCAGCTGTGGCTGCCCCTGGATCCCTGGCAGTGCCCAAGGCCAGGTTGGACACTGGGGCTGGGAGCAGCCTGGGACAGTGGGAGGTGTCCCTGCCATGGCAGGGGGTTGAAGAGGATGGATTTAGGATCCCTTCCAGCCCAAACTGTCCTGGGATTTACTGCCAAGATGTTCTGTCCCACCTCAAGCATTATTTGGTCTTTGCAAAGAACTTGCCTCTTGTCTGCTGAGCTGTGTGTGCCCACGAGCACTGACTTAGCTTCCACCTTCCTTGTGCTGAGTTCAACCCCAGCTCCCATCCTTTTCTTTCCTAGAAACTTCCAGGAATTATTGCCTCAGGTTTTACTCCTCTGATTTCCCCTCGTGTGTTGGTAACAGTTCTTTATCCTGGTGGATTTCAGGGAGCTCCCAGTGCATCGGGGTTTTTTCTGTACTTTATTTCCAGCTGTCCTTCCCTGGGTGCTGCAGCACCGTTTGATTATTCAGAACAGAGCTCTCTCCCATCCCATTGCCCTGCTGAGTGACACACACAAAACAGCCCAGAAAGCGTTAATAACCAGGATAAAGAGCTTTTAACTCCAGCCTTGTGTTCCCTGCAGGCAAATGTGGTCAATTTAAAGACTTTCCTTTCAGCCGTGAGACTGGCTCACCAAGGCAACGACAGCGGCGTCCTCCCTCTCTCACCTCTGGTCCCAGCAAAGAACTCCGACGTGGAGAAACCCAAAACCAAAATGATCATCACTTCCAGGAGGGATTATCCCCTCACCAAGAGCTTCCCTTTCTCCCTGGAGCACCTGCAGACCTCGTACTGCAAGCTGGCCAGGATCGACAGCCGGGTGCTGTGCCTGAAGAGGCTGCGCAAGCTGGACCTGAGCCACAACCACATCAAGCAGCTGCCGGCCACGCTGGGGGACCTGGCGTGCCTGCAGGAGCTCGACCTGCACGACAACCACCTGGAGGCCTTCAGCGGGGCCCTGTGCAGCTCGGGCCTGCAGAAATCCCTGCAGCTTCTGGACCTGAGCCAGAACCAGATCCAGGCGCTGCCCATTGAGTTCTGCCAGCTGCGGGGCCTGGTGCAGCTGCGGCTGGACGACAACGCCCTGCTGCGCCTGCCCTGCAGGATCGGGCAGCTGAGCCGCCTGCGCTGCCTGTCGGCAGCACGCAACAAGCTGCCCTTCCTGCCCTCTGACTTCAGGAAACTCTCTCTGGAGAACCTGGATCTCTTTGGGAATCCTTTTGAGCAGCCCAACCCGCTGGTTCCCAACATCCAGCTGAAGATCCCGTTGACTCTGTTGGAGTGTGCTGCCAGGGCCACCATCAATCACAGGTAAGGGCAGCGAGCGTGCCCCAATGGCTCCTGGCCTGGATCAGTGATGGTGTGGCCAGCAGGAGCAGGGAGGTCATTGTCCCCCTGCACTGGCACAGGTGAGGGCACACCTGAGTGCTGTGCCCAGCTCTGGCCCCTCAGTTTGGGAAGGACACGGAGGGGCTGGAGCACATCCAGAGGGGGCAACGAGGCTGGAGAGGGGCTGGGAACACAAACCCTGTGAGGAACCACTGAGGGAGCTGGGGGTGCTCAGCCTGGAGAAAAGGAGACTCAGGGGTGACCTCAGCACTCTCTGTGACCCCTGAAAGGTGCCTGTGCTCAGCTGGGGCTGGGCTCTGTCTCCAGGAGCTGACACAACCAGAGCACACAGCCTCAAGCTGCTCCAAGGGAAATCCAGGCTGGACATGAGGAAGAAGTTTTTCACAGCAAGAGTGATAAAGTTCTGGAATGTTCTGCCCGGGGAGGTGCTGGAGTCACCATCCCTGGGTGTGTTTAACAAAGCCTGGATGTGGCACTGGGTGCCAGGGTTTGGGTGAGGTGTTGGGGCTGGGTTGGACTCCATGATCCTGGAGGTCTCTTCCAGCCCAGTGACTCTGTGAATTCTGTGAGGGCACAGCTGGCACTGCTCCTTCACACCTGTCCTCCCTCACCTGGTTCTTTCCTTTCCCCTCAGTTCCTCTTCCCTCACCTATTGACTTAATAAGATGAAAATTCCTTTGAATTCCCCTTGTCAAGTCATCAGGATAAGGCAGGGAATTGGTGCCTTTGGAAGCATTTAGGAAAGACAGAGACTGAAGTGTTTTCATCCACCAAAGGGGAATGAACAGAATACTTTTGGCCAACTTTGGGAAAAGAGAATCAATTCTACAACCCTGAGCCACTTCTTCTGCAGGCCTCTCCCTGCCACAGGTTTTCCTTAAGCTCCTCATTTCCCTTGGTGTTGCAGTGAGGGTGTTCTGGCTTATTCAGAGAGCCCAGCCCTGAGGTAATTTTAAAAATATTATTTCACCAAGTAAATACCATCCTCCTAGGCTGCTGTTTGTTATCAGCTCCCTCCTCTTCCCTGTGGTGGTTTTAGTTTGAACAACCAATAAAAAAAAACATCCCCAGAAAGGGGAAATTCCCAAATTCATTTCATCTTTAACAAATATTTTTCACAAAAACATATACAACTTTCTAGTGACTAAAAGCTTTACATCACTTCCATAAATACCTCCCATACCAAACCTCCACATTCCCCCACTCCACCCCTGATCCTTCGTGTACCAGGAGCCTCCAGGTACCAGCAGCTGTGCTCCCACCCTGCTCTGGGAGGGAAGGGAAGCACAAAGACAGAAATTTGGCACAGAAAGAAGGAAGAGAGAGGTTGGAAGTGTCCCTAAGCTGCCTCCTGTGCCCGTTGCTGCCGTGAGGGCGGGCAGTGCCCCATAAACCCGGGCTAATTGTGCAGAAATTTGCACCAAAGGCATCCACGGGCACACCCTGAAGGGAGCTGAGCCACCACATGTTCTGGGCCAAATCACCCACTTCTGACCTTGCTGATTTTATAATTAAACCCCACATGTCTCTTTTCCCAACTCTATGTAAATTGAAGTGGGTTTGATGTAAATATTAAGGCTTTTTTCTAGAGCGCTGGTCAGATTTCAGTTACTGTGAAAACCTCAAGAAAGGGACGAAACAGAAGGAGAAGATGCAAAAATAATGTTTGGAAATCAGTCTTCATTCTGGGAAAGTACCAGAGTTCCTGATTATGCTTTTCCCAGAAAAAAGGGTGTTCTGAAAGTGAGGTGGTGAAAAAAAAAAAGCCCTGAGGAGTCTTAGCTGTGTGAGTGATGGTGTGTGGAAAGACCTGGGAATGTGTAGGTGGAGGCAGGATGTGAGTCAGTGGGATCTGTGCTGAGTTTGGAGTGCCAGCTGGGCACAGTGGGACCCACACTTCAGCTACCCCACAGAATTCCTCTGGGGAATTATTTCTTTTGTACCCCAAACTCAACACTGCTCCACTGTAAATTCCAACAGGAGCAATTCCCGTTCCCGACTCTGGATGTCATCGCTGTCACGATGGATGGAGAGAGCTGTGGAGCAGGAGAACTTTTAATTTCATGCCTGCAGGGCAGTGGTGCTGCAAAAGGCTCAATTTCTCTCCTGCTTTCTCTGAGTTGTGTTTTAACACTGCTACTCCTGGGTGTAAGAGGGAGCAGTAAATGTGGGTGCTGTGTCAGGCCAGGGCGAAACACAGAGAATGTGAGGGAAGAACAGAATGTGCCCAGTTGTCTCATTATTCTTAATCTTCCTTTAATTCTCTAATTCTCATTACTCTTAATCTTTCTAATTCCCTGTCTGGCTGTGGCCCAGGCTGCCAGGATTGCTGTGAGCTCCCTGTTGTGGTGTCTCCCAGAGTTCATGTCCTTAGGGACTGCCTTGGGAAGTGGCATTTCATTCCTGACCAGTCCCAAGTCTCTGGTTTTCCATGTCTGTGTGATGCCTGGAAGAGAGGCTGGACAGAGTTAAAGGAATAAAGCAGGGATTCATTAAAAGGCCTTTCAAGGATTCACCCTGGGGAGTACAAGAGCCCGGCCAGGGCTACACCCAAGATGGACCCTGGGTCACAAGTTGTCACACTTTTATAAGTTTTGGTCCATGTCCACGTTGGAGTTCATGTCCAATTCCAGCTCCAGGTGATGCAGTCCCACCCTCCCAGTTTCTCTCCTCAGTTCTCTGCTGTTTGCACTTTTTGGGGCTGGAGCTGCAGCGTGTCCTTGGTTCTGGGGCTGGAAAAGGATTGTTGTTGTGACTGAGCTGGGGGGAGAACCTGCTGACACCTTAGATGAAATTCAGAGTTATATCCCAGTGCAGTACAGAATGTGGAAAACGCGAAAGCTAAAAAGCAAGGCATCATGTGCCCTGGGAATGGCATCTCCCAGCTGTCCCTGCCTTGGAGTGACACAGATAACTCTGTGCTGACCTCACCCTCCTCCTCTGATCCCACAGAATCCCTTATGGCTGTCACCTCCTCCCTTCCCACCTGTGCAAGGATCTGGAAGTGGCCAAGACGTGCCGGTGTGGGAGCGCCTGCCTGAGCAGCTTCATCCAGACCACGGTGACCATGAACCTGCACCACGTGGCGCACACCGTGGTGCTGGTGGACAACATGGGGGGCACGGAGGCTCCCGTGCTCTGCTACTTCTGCTCCCTGCACTGCTACTCCCAGTTCCTGGACAGGCACCTCCAGAGCAACGGGTGACAGGAGCCAGCTCTGCCCGACCCGTGTCTGGGGGAGCCTGGAGGTGTTTGCTGCTCGTCACCCGCGCTGTCACCGGCGTTCCCTGCGGAGACAAATCCCTCTGGGAGTGAGTGGACACGGCCTGGCCTGGCCTGGCCCTTCTGCCCCTCTGGAGTCTCCTCTGGTTGGAGCACAAAGCAGCGTTGAGCTGGAGAGAACCTTCCTTGGAATGTATTTCCCTTTTCCTGTTCCTGGGGCTCTGCTCGGGGTTTTGTGTTTTGTGGGGTGAGTGGTTCCTTCTTGGAAGGACAAAGGGAATTTATCCCAGAATGACCCAGTGAGGCTCTGAGCTCTGCCCACGGCCAGGACTGCACTCCACTCTTCCCAGAGGAGGAGAAATCACATCCAGACCCGTTATGGAATTCCAGGTGCTTCTTTTTTTTTCAAGGTTCTGTTACAACATTCCCACTTGGAGCAGGGACCAGCATTGCTGGGTTTTTACCAGAGCAAATGTTTGGCTTTGGGGTTTCTCTCTTTGTGATACCAGAAATGTCTTTTTTTCTAAATACGTGCCTGAAACTTTGTTTCTTAATCCTCCTGTTTTAACGATTCTTGAATTTCTTTCACTGTGTTGACTTATTAAATTTTGCAACCCTTCTATGGACGTGTGGATTGTGTTTTGTCTGAGGAGTTTTCCATCCAGTGTATTCCAGGAATTAACTGCTGATATTTTTTTGGGGAAGACACCAAAATGTTGAGCATATCCACAAATTCTTTTATTTCCTGTCTCGTCAGCTGCTCCGTGACTGGGAGATGGGAACAGCAGGGAACAAAGGTCCCTTGAGAAGTTCTTAGGAATGCCATTCCCTGCAATATCTGATGGCTTGGAGGCAGCACCCTGCAGTGCCACTGGGGGAGGTTTAGTTTGGATATTGGGAATATTTCCTCATGGAAAGGGGGGGCTGGCATGGGGCACTGATGGGAGTCCCCATCCCCACAGAGATTTAAATCCATGGATGTGGCACTTGGGGACATGGGGCACTGGTGGCCTTGGCAGTGCTGGGGGTGGTTGGACTCAATTTTAGAGGTTTTTCCCAATTTTAGTGATTCCATGAGACTGTGAATTACACCCTTCCCATGGAAGCAGAGCTGACCCCAGGCTGATGCTGCTGTGAAGGGAGAGGGATTCCTACTGCAGGGATTCCTCATGGAAGAACACCTTTTGGGTGGAGCACAGGATCAGAGAAGGAATTGGGGCAGGCACAAAATCCTGGGCTGCTGTGGAGTCGGGTTCTGCCCTTTTCTGACCCAGGGGTAGCTGAGAGGTGTTTTAAAACCTTTTATTCTGTTTTCAGTCTCATGTGAAGGGTGAGACAATACAGATGTTATAATTCAGGCCATCACAATCAGAAGCTATTTCTTAATTACAATACATTATAAGCATTTCTTGTGTTCTACAAATCCATTTCTCACCCTGTGGGACTCCAGGAATTTGGGATGCAGCTCTGGCAGTGTGTGTGCAGTGACCCAGACCCCTCCCTGTGGGAATGCCATTCCCAAAGTGGCTTCCCTCAGTCCCCTGGGATGGCACAGAGAGGGGCAGGAGCTGCCAGACCCCGATTGCTTCCTGGCCATCACAGAATCCCAGGATGGTTTGAGCTGGGAAGGATCCTAAATCCCAGCCAGTGCCAGCTGTGCCATGGCAGGGACACCTCCCACTGTCCCAGGCTGCTCCAGCCTGGCCTTGGACACTTCCAGGGATCGGGATTCCACAGCTTCTCTGGGCACCCTGGGCCAGGTTTTGGCTCCTCCTGGTGCTGACCCCATCCTTCACCCGGGCAGCCCATGTGGGTCAGAGCAGGAACCCCACGGGGGTGCTCAGGAAAGTGTTGGCACATTTTAAATTTGTCTGAGTTTGACACATGTTAAAGATATTTAAGTGCACTAAAAGAAAATAATTATTTTTTTAACCTTAATTCCCCTCCAAGCAGCAAAATGCTTTGAATATCCTTATTCTCACCAAAACTCCCAGTAAGTTTTTAACCTTCCCCAGATTTATTTTGGCACGGAAAAACAAAACAAAACAAAACAACTTCAGTGTAGAAATCTCTGCTTTCACAAGCCCTGAATNTTGGGGCAGGCACAAAATCCTGGGCTGCTGTGGAGTCGGGTTCTGCCCTTTTCTGACCCAGGGGTAGCTGAGAGGTGTTTTAAAACCTTTTATTCTGTTTTCAGTCTCATGTGAAGGGTGAGACAATACAGATGTTATAATTCAGGCCATCACAATCAGAAGCTATTTCTTAATTACAATACATTATAAGCATTTCTTGTGTTCTACAAATCCATTTCTCACCCTGTGGGACTCCAGGAATTTGGGATGCAGCTCTGGCAGTGTGTGTGCAGTGACCCAGACCCCTCCCTGTGGGAATGCCATTCCCAAAGTGGCTTCCCTCAGTCCCCTGGGATGGCACAGAGAGGGGCAGGAGCTGCCAGACCCCGATTGCTTCCTGGCCATCACAGAATCCCAGGATGGTTTGAGCTGGGAAGGATCCTAAATCCCAGCCAGTGCCAGCTGTGCCATGGCAGGGACACCTCCCACTGTCCCAGGCTGCTCCAGCCTGGCCTTGGACACTTCCAGGGATCGGGATTCCACAGCTTCTCTGGGCACCCTGGGCCAGGTTTTGGCTCCTCCTGGTGCTGACCCCATCCTTCACCCGGGCAGCCCATGTGGGTCAGAGCAGGAACCCCACGGGGGTGCTCAGGAAAGTGTTGGCACATTTTAAATTTGTCTGAGTTTGACACATGTTAAAGATATTTAAGTGCGCTAAAAGAAAATAATTATTTTTTTAACCTTAATTCCCCTCCAAGCAGCAAAATGCTTTGAATATCCTTATTCTCACCAAAACTCCCAGTAAGTTTTTAACCTTCCCCAGATTTATTTTGGCACGGAAAAACAAAACAAAACAAAACAACTTCAGTGTAGAAATCTCTGCTTTCACAAGCCCTGAATCCCACAGGTCTTTATGCAGCTGCTTAACAGGAGAGCTGTGCATTTGGAATAAAATCCTGGAATGGTTTGGGTTGGAAGGGACCTCAAATCCCAGCCAGTGCCACCCCTGCCATGGCAGGGACACCTCCCACTGTCCCAGGCTGCTCCCAGCCCCAGTGTCCAGCCTGGCCTTGGGCACTGCCAGGGATCCAGGGGCAGCCACAGCTGCTCTGGCAATTCCAGCCCAGCCAGGAATTCCCAATTCCCAATGTCCCATCCATCCCTGGGAAGCCATTCCCTGTCCCTCCCTGCTCTCAGGGATGTGTTATCCAGGTGCTGCCTGTGGCACAGGAAAATCAGCAGAGTTCTTGCCATTATTTGTAATTATAGATTTATTTCATCATATCCTTGTAATTTTACAGTATCTTATGGATTATTCCTGTCATTCTAGAATGCTTTATATTCCTGAAATTCTAGATTTATGAGGTGTCATCCCTGTAATCAGAGATTTGATTACTTATTAGTCTTGAATTTTTAGAATTATGTTCTTACCTTATTCTTGCAGTTCTGGAGCTATTTTCTTACCTTATTCTCACAATTCCCAAATTACTTTCTTACATTCTTGCCATTCCAGTGATTTTAAATGCATCATCCTTGCAGTTCTAGGTTGTATTCTTGCCTTTCTAGAACTATTTTATTCAAACATTCTTGCAAATAGAATAGAATAGATTAATAGCTATTAGAATAAATTATTCTAGAATAAATTATTCTTGCAATCCTAGAACGAACTTCTTATTGTTACCATTCTAGATTTTATCTTACTCTATACATATTTTCTCTTGTTCTTACCATTCTGGAACAATTTTCTCTTTTTTCCCTGCCATTCTAGAACGATTTTATTGTGTCATTCTTCCCAGAATAGTTTGTTTGTTTGCTTGTTTGTTTGTTTGTTTGTTGCCAACCCAGGATGGTTTTCTTACCTTGTCCTTACAATTCTGGAATTATTTTATCTTTCTATACATTATCATTGCAAATATACAATGGTTTCCTTATCTTGTTTTTGCAATTCTGGAATTATTTTACTCGTATATTAATGTTGAAAACTTTGGTGTCATTTTATACTTGCAATTCTAGAATTAATTAATCTGATTTTTTTCATTCTTACCATTCAAGAATCGGTTCATAATCCTAATCTTTCAAATGTGAATTATTTTATTTTATTCTTTCAGTCTTAGAACTTTTTTCTTTCAATCTTAGAATTATTTTCTCTTATTCTTTCGATCCTACAATAATTTCACCTTATTCCTGCATTTCTAGAATGATTCCTCACCTTATTCTTGTCATTGCAGAATGACTATTAACGTGCTATTTTTCAAGCTATTTTTTCACGTCTCTTTTCTGTTACTCCCGCGAATCCCGGGTGCTTTCCCTGTGTTTTCCTTGCATTTCCAGAGTTTTTTTCCCTTTTTTCCCCAATC
>VXAX01002293.1:0-38064 GCA_013399835.1 Leptocoma aspasia | reverse complement strand
TTCATTCCTAGACAAAAAAGTTACGGCATTACTTTCAAATCCTTCATATGTCTCTTCAGAGTTTCTTATATTCCTATATATAGTACAGTATATAGAGAGGGCATATTTCAAAATGAATTTATAAATAAATTCCAGTGAATCTGCACCAAAAATCAGAGGCCCCGGAGCACAAGAAGCTGTGCTGCAGGACCTGATTGCCTTGATGTGCCCCTGACTGTACCTTTTCAGGTGTTCCCCTGCTGTGCTGTTGGTGCTGCCTGTCAGAGCAGTGGGGATGGACAAATTTAAAGAGCTGGAGTTAAACCCCATGCAGCCGTTTTGAAGCAGGTGGCTGGGACCGAGGCAGAGCTGCTCAGGGGTGGTGGTAGGAACTGAAGCCTTCACGGGGGAAGGTTAGGGTTCAGGTTATGTTAGATCATCACAATCCCCTGCTTTTCCTATGAGAGCAGCTGTTCTTGGTCATTCCTGCTGTTTGCAGGGAGTAAAAATTGCCTTGAGAATTTGCTTCTGGGACCAGTGAGATCCATTTCCTGAGGGGAGTCCTTGAAACAGAACTGTGAGAAATGAGGCTGTTGCAGCTGGAGCAATAGCAATGGAGAGTCCATAGTGAATGTTCTCTGGTGAGTCTCCCGATGTCCCTGATCTAGTGCTGTGCTGTCACCAAGTCACCTCATTCTCATTTAAACTGTCTCAATGCACTGAAAGTGTACATTGGAGTAAAAAATGCCAGTGGGAAGCTTCATGTTCCTAAGGGATTTCTTTAGGGACATGCAGCTCCTGAACTAATAAGATTATTCAGATTCCCACAGAAAGGTAATTCAGATTCCCATAGAAACCTGCTGAGCTGTGGTTCTGGGGCAAGAGTGTCAGGAAAGTAGCATCTTCTGTGCCAGCTCAGTGGTTCTTTTCCTTGGAGCTCTCAGGGTCAGGATGAAATTGTATTCATGCCCCACTGGGAAAGCACTGAACAGGATCAGTGCTGTGTCTTTTTCCTTCTCTCTGCACTCTCTCAAGGATGACCTGGAGTGCTCTGGCTCATGGTAATATAATCTGTGTGTAACAGCTTTCTGTGCCTGCCTGTGCAGCTGGGACAGTCACGGAGTGTCCCGTGGAATCCCTGAGATTGGCAATGTCCTTGGAGACTGGTGGGTCCAACTGTCACCCCAGCACTGCCAAGGCCATCCCCAACCCCTGTCTCCAAGTGCCACACCAGGAAACACCCACTGAGTGACACAAACTGGGGTGAGGGCTGCAGGCACTGACAGCATCACTGCTCATTGGCAGTGGGGCTGTGTCTCTTGGCCACACTTTCCCAGAGTGGCTCCATTGCCCCCTCCCTTCTCCCTGGCCTTCTCAGGCAGGGTGACTGGTCTGGAGAGCACAAGGTGCAGGGGGTGTAGCTTAAATTCACACTTGGGACCATTTTGCTGCAGTTCAGGGAACCTGTGCCCAAAGCACCTTGAACTCCTGTGTGCTCAGCTTTTACTTTGGGTTTTTATGGACCTGGAAACAGATTTTGGGATCCACCAATAAATTCAGCAAACAGTCCCAGCCAGAGACCTTTTTGCTGATCTAGAAGTAGCTTTTAAAGCCCAGACCCAAGGCTAGCAGTATTTTCCTACAGCAGAGTGAGATATGATGGATGATCTTGTTCAGTGATACAGCTGTCCAAGAGGGCCAGGCCATCTGGCGCTTGCTGTTGTATTGTGTCTCCCAGTGAAGGAAAAATTACCTGGCTTTCCCATGTGGCATTGACTGAGGCTGTGAAGTGCAATCCAGAGCTGGTCCTCAGAGCTGTGGTGTAAGGTGTGCAGACAACATTCCAGCCTGTCTGCTCTGGGGTTGAATGTGCATATCCTCAGTTACTTGGACTGGGAAAAGGCCAAGAAGGTGGTGAGAGCTTTCTCCCAGGCCTGGACAGCCTCAAGGCAGGCATGGTTTTTTGATTGTTTATTGTCTTTTGTTTCCAGATCAGGGCTAAGGTGGTGTTCCCTGAATTGGGATATGGAATGAGGTCTCTGTTGGGAGAGTGGGAGAAAGGGACACACCTAACTGGCATGGCCTGGATGGGCAGAGAAATCTGATATTGGCAATAATATGTGTTTGTCGGTATTTAATCAATGGAGCGGTGCCAATATGGCTCAGGTGCCGGTAGTTGAGGACAGAGAGGGGAAGGGGCTGACAGACACTGGCACTGGACTTTTGGGCATGGCTGGAGATGAGCATCTGGACCTCCCCCCAGGCTGTTCTGGGTGTGGATTTGGGTCCTGTCTGGCTACAGAAGCACGTGGCAGCTGAAGACTGGGCAGGTTTGGGGGCTGTGCTGCCCCAGCCTCTTTAATTCTTGTCCCTGTTTGTTCCCTTTACGTGGAAAAGCATCCCTGCTTGGCTGGTTGTTCCCTGCAAACAACCTGAGGTTCCTCGGCATTGGTGTAACCCACTGGCATTGTCACCTGCCCTTGGCACAGTCGGCGGAGCTACCCGAGCCATCCGCTGGCCGCAGCCGGAGCAGCCAGCAGGAGTAGGCAGCCGCTCTTTGCCGGGAGCTGAGAGGTGCGCGGGCCGGGGCTGGAGGCACGGGGTGCCGGGCAGGGCAGAATTCTTCTCAGGGAGAATTTCAGCTCCCCGCAGCTCTCGGTGAGTGCTGCATGGACTCTGGGCTCAGCCAAGTGGCAGGTGCGGGTTGTGTTCATGCTCCCGGGATCTCTTTTCCCATCTGCTGGGACTAACTGCCTAGAATGACATTTCTGACAGCCCGGTCCTACTCCTGTCTGCTGGAACAGGGCGGAGGTGAAGAGGCAAATGCCAGAGTTCCTTTGGGATTACAATCTACAACTCCATCGAGTTGTAGTGTTTGGCTGTGCCGAGAGGGGCAGGAATCCGGAGAGATGATGCTGGCCAGAACATTCGTGCAAGAACTCAGGGAAGATGAGAGTGAGATATCCATGGATAATCCAGCCATGAGAGGGCAGTGAGACACAGCTTATGGTGAAAGCCATGCATTCAGAAATTACTTCAAAATTCCCCTGACCTTGCTCCATCGTGGAATGAATAAATACAAAGGTTTGCTCCTGTGCTCGTGCTGGGAGGAGAAATGAATCCAAACCCAAGATGATTTTACAGCACAGGTGGGAAAGACTCTAAAGATGAACAGCACTGCTCTGTGTGTGCCTTGTGATTGCAGTCATAATAGATGTATAATATAGTGCACATGTATCCGATGTAAAACGCACTAAATATATCAGACATCTTTAGTAAATATAATAATACATAATAAAGTTATAATAGATGTTATTTATAAAAGAGTATAAATTCAAGTTATCCTATTACAGTTGATGCTTGCANTACTTCAAAATTCCCCTGACCTTGCTCCATCGTGGAATGAATAAATACAAAGGTTTGCTCCTGTGCTCGTGCTGGGAGGAGAAATGAATCCAAACCCAAGATGATTTTACAGCACAGGTGGGAAAGACTCTAAAGATGAACAGCACTGCTCTGTGTGTGCCTTGTGATTGCAGTCATAATAGATGTATAATATAGTGCACATGTATCCGATGTAAAACGCACTAAATATATCAGACATCTTTAGTAAATATAATAATACATAATAAAGTTATAATAGATGTTATTTATAAAAGAGTATAAATTCAAGTTATCCTATTACAGTTGATGCTTGCATTGAATATATAATAATTCCTTGCCAATTACTGAAGGAAAACATCACTCTGGAGTTGGTACCCAGCAACAGGTACCCGGACAGGTTGAGGGATCTCCATCCTTGGAGCTATGCCAAACTGAAAGGCCCTGGGAGCACAGAGCCCTACAGAGGTCCTGGCCCAAGTATGGGACTGATCTTTGACGACTGGGAGCACTGCAGCCACCCAATAAACTCTAATTAATTAGTCCTATTGCACGTGCCAAGCAGGCTGCAGAAGTCTTCTGCCATCTGTGTTTGACGCATCTCAGGTATTTTGTGAGATGAGTTGTGAATGAAAGGAGAGAGGATAGAGACAATTAAAGATCAAGGATCTGGTGTCAAATTCTCCCTGCTCAGTCCATGCCTGTGCATTCCCCATTAATCATAAATACACTTTGTGCCCCTCTACTCTGTAAGCAAATTATCAGAGTGGTTAAATGCAGCTAAGGTGACAATATTTAGAATTCCCCGGGTCTTATCCTCCAAGCCATACCCAGGTAGGTCTCCAGACAGACTTTGCAAGGCTGGTGAGCTGGACTAACCAAGCAATGAGGTCAGGGTAGGATAATGGGGCAAACTGAGCTCTGCTACAAGGAAATGTCATGTTGATAAATGCAACTGCAACGTTTTTTATAAACAAAATTAAACTTCATTTGCTTCACAGTAGCTAATGTGCCGTTAATTCAAACCCCACAGAAGAACTCACTGGACACAGTTAATAGTCAGCAGAGCAGATAGGCCAGGCTTTGAAAGCATTTAATATTCACTGAAGTGCTGCTTGTATCCAATTATAACTCACTACTTGCCATCTTAATAATTTAAATCTGTCCACTCTTTAGAGAGGAAAAAAATGCACTAATCAAAGACATGAATGCACCTTTTGCTTTTGACAGCATTAAATTAAAACTAAATGGTGGATCTTGAATGAATTACTCTGAAAGAATAAAGGCATTAATGAGGTAATTTCATTATAGAGGCTCATCGAAGCCTATGTGAAAACAAGGGAAGTAAATGGAGAGGAAAGCCGCTGAGGAAATTAGGGTTCCTTCCACACTAATTAATGTTTGGGGGCATTTAGTATAGGCACCAAATTAACTGCTCCAAAGAACGCCATTGACAAAAAAAAGACATTGTTGCTCTGCCATGTAATTAGAAGACAGTACAAGCAGAACACTTAATGAGTATAAAGCCAGCCTTTAACTTATTCTGCCCAGCTTCTGAAAACATGCCTTTGTGGAGGCCTAAGTTTAAGGAAGCACTGGGCGTACAATATAGGATTGTTTAGGTCCTTCTGGTCGCTGAGCTGTAAACAGGTAGCCCTGAATGACAGACTCTGAGACTCCTGGGAGGCCTGGCTTCCCAGAAAAAAAAAAAGAAAAAAAGAAGAAGCAAAAAAAGGTGAATAGGCCCAGCCCGGCAGAGCCAGTACAGTGAATGGTCACCGCTGTCTTAAGTGATTACATGATGTTGTGCCACCCCCTCTCATTGAGTTATCTTTACACTGCTTTTGTCTCCTCTAATTGAAGCTGATGAGGTGCTAATTGGTTGCTTTTTTAAAAAAGCACTACTTAAGCACTGGCAAACAGAGTAAGACAGCGTGAGTGGAGTTAATGAGGGCTTAGCAAAAAGGAAAAAAAAAAAAAAAACAAAAAACCCCACAATAAAACACCACTGCACCAAAACCAACCATCCTCAAAACCCAAACCTAAACCAACTCCTGTTCGAAACTAAACCAAGATGGGAAATGACTGCATGAGGGAAATGGCTATGAGAGTTTGAGTTTTGGGAGAGAAAGGGACAAGATGAATGCCCACACTTTGGCCAGCATCCTTGGCATTCTCTTTTTTTTTTTTTTTTTAATTTAAAGTGCTGCCATCAGAGTGTTAAACCTGTTGTCACTACAGATGGAGCCAGAGGTCCTGCCTTTGCCATAACCAAGTGCATTTACTAAGAAAGGGTTTGCATAACGTTAAATACTCTGTATTTTCCATGTATTCTGCAGGTGGGTTGATACCAGCTCCTGGTTTTCAAGACCAATTCTGTAGTTCCCAGCTACTGAGACTATTCTGAGTGCTAAAGGAGAGTACAAAAAGGCCTTGCTGTATTGCTGGTGTTGCCTGGCAAGACACAGAAATAATTCTGTGAGCTTTTTGAAGGTGACACTGCAAATCTCTGTGTTAAACACAATCCTCTGCCGTTTCTGATTTTTTTTATAACCAATCTAGGCACACATGTGGGCATAGGATGCTTTTTCAGGCTGTTTGTCCAAGTAAGCAACACCTTTAGGGCTCCAGGAAGAGGCTGCCCTATGATGACGGGTTCAGTCTCTGGCACAGGCTCAGGACCGATAGTCAGCTCTCGAAATTCTTCAAAATCCAGCAGTTAAGTAGTTTCCTATTGGACGAAAAGAGGAAAATGGAGCTCAAACTCCTCCAGTCAGCTCAAGAAGACAATGAACTTTTCAGTAAGACAATTTCAATTATCTATTTATGTAGATGAGCAATCAAGCGTCAGGGCTCCTCCTTTCCNAAGGGGTCGGGCCCCTTCTTTTCCTTTTTTTTTTTTTTTTTTTTTTGCCTGTGTATAGAAAACTCAGCCAGTTTACAAAGAGCGAGTTCCTTGAGTTTGTGTTTGTGCTTGGTAACTTGTAGCTCTATTCAAATTCTAAACTGGATTCTTTTCACTTTAGTGCATAGTCACTTGCTTTTCTTTTGGTTGTCATGAAAACGAGGGATTTCTTGCTGGCTGCTGGAAAGAAATTTCCTAGAGAACAAAGTTACAACCAGCTCCTCCAAACGCGTGCCCATAGCCATCCAGCTATAAAACAGCCAAGAAAGATGCAAAACTGGTAAACCCTGCTTTTCCTGCAGAGGCAGAGAGCAATTCAGTGGTTGCAAAGCTCCTGGAGTGCCACGTGCCAAATCACCTTTGTAATCAGCATTGCACTTGCAAGAGTAGAGCACTTTTGGTTTGTTTCTGGTGGGACCTGAGTGCATTTTCAGGCCATCTCATCTGTGGCTCCTACCATCAGGGGCCAATAAATCTCATCTTTGACCTCAGAGGGAATTTGGCAGCTACTCCTGCAGGAGAGGTGGCAGATAGCAGCGTATCCTTCAATTGCTGACATCAATAAAGCTGGAGAAAGCAAGCAGCAGAGGAGAGGCTGGGAAGTGAAACAACCCCACCTTTCCCTGTCCTCCTTCCTGCTGCTTTGTCTCGTAGCCTGAAAATGGCTTTTCCTCAATTTTGGTCACTGTGGAAATGTTAGTTCAGTAAGAATTCACTTGGGGTAATGTTTAATAGGTTTACAAATTTCGTTTGAAGGCAAAAAGCACAAGGGGTGACAGCAAAGAACTTGGTGTGGGTGTGTCAGTGGGTGTGTCTATTTTCCCCTGAGTTCCACAGGTTTCTTCGTGGTGTTTCCTAGAGCTCTTCTCAGTAAAACTCAGTTGAAGAGGACTTCCCCTGACTTATTCCTTTGGTTACCAAAGCCACTGAGAACTCCTTCCTGCTCACATAAAGAAATATAGGAAAGTGGCGGTGATGTGCTTGCACTGAAAATGAAAATATCTGGATGGTTCTCTGTTCATCAAGAGATGCATTAGGGATCATGCCCTATATTGATCTCTCCACTGAGACTGGGACATGTAGAGCTTTAGAGAAACAATGAGAACATGGAAACTTGGGCAGAGCTGAGGGAAGGCCTATAGTCAGCAGACAGAGAAATGTGCTGGACAAAGCAAACAGCAAAGGTAGGGAGGGGAGATAAAACAAGGTCTCCCTTGACAAAAGTGTAGCAGAGGCGAGGCTCAGAGTCTGGGGGAGGCATCTGACAAGTGACAGGGACTTGTCACAACCAGAAGAGAGACAGCAGTGAGAAACGGTGTGGTTCAAGCTGTGCTGAGAATCACATGAGCAGCTCACCCAGAGCCTGCATTCCAGAAGCCAAAGTTCAAAGGCAGGGATGCTCCCATGGTTTTTATGGCTCACTTCTGGGTCATTCGATTAAAGAGGTTCTAAATTTGGCAAGTCCTAATGTTCAAAGAGGTTTAGATGGTTTTAAATCTGTTCAGCTCATCCCTGTTTGAGATAAACATGAATGGCCCAATTGTTCATTCTAATAAAATTCAAATAAAAAGAGCCATCCAGCACCACAGAAGGCCATGTTAGAAGGGAGTCTCTCACTAAAGAGGAAAGTGAGGATGGTGCAGCTTCATTCCATCTCAGATGGCCTGAGTCTGATCACTACCAAAACAGTAATTGCCACCTTGAGGCTTCTACAGGCCAATTTTGGATCAAGGCAATTGATTTTCCCAAGCATGTTAAGCTCTTTGCAGTTCCTTTAGTGGATTTAGCCACCCAATTGATGCATCCTTTTGAAATCTAGCTTCTTTTATGAAGTGGGCTGTGGAAGGCGTGATACCCTTTATTAATTGATGCCCACCCATTATTGGTAAAATTTAGCCTTGATCCAGGAATAATTATCAAATTGTGTCTCAAAAAAATATCAACCAAAAAACCTGTGACGGCATCCTCAAAAATCTTGTGCAGAGAGGCTATGGCCTTGTTGGCCCTCTCACCAGGTATTTGGCAGTTGGAAGAAAAGCAAAATATCCCCTGATATTTTGCATAAATTCTCCTTGCCACTGTTCAAACCTTTAACTTATTTAAAGCTATTGCTTTTTTTTTTTTTTTCTTTTTTTCCTTCTGGCTACCTGTGGGCAAAGAAGGTAAATTCCCTTCTGGATGTTTGTTTGTTAGCTTGGTTTGGGTTTTTTTTGGTTGGTGACTTTTTTGTGTGTTGGTTTGTTTTTGAATATTGTGAGTGGCTTAGGTTCTGCCAGTTCACCTTCAGCACAGTCTTACCCTTAACTGAAAGTCCTACAGTTCATGTTTGAGAGAGCAGAGTGTTTCAATTTCCACTGTGCAAACAGGTGGCCTAATGTAAAATCACCTGCTTTTATGCCAAGGCTACACAGAAGAAAAACAGAGATCAGCTGGCCTCTAAAATTACCCTGATCTACACATCCACATATTTCCAAAAAGCATGGCACAAAATTAGAGGTGCCTGTGTTCCTGCCACAAGAACGCCCCAGCCGTTACAGAATATCCTGTGATTGTCCCAAAAAGCAGAGAATGCCTGTTTGTTTTAAAGAAAGCTTTGAAAAATGCCTGTGCAATTCTTTCTCTCACAGAGCTATGGTCCAAGTGAACTGAGAAAGCGGCAGATATTTAATAGGTCATCTCCACTTTCTGTACTCTCTAATATTCCTCAAGCACAGTAATCTCATTCCCAACTGTTACTTACGTCAGACAGAACAAAACAATGCAAGAATCCATTTTGAAAACATTAACGTGTTTTACTAAATCCATCTATTTTGCTACAGATGAGCTGTTTGGCTGTTTCATCCACGTCCATGGTATTTGTGTGTGAGATTTGCCCTGTCAAATGCCCCGAGGGATTAATTCCCAGAGTCTAAAGTCCCAGGAGTGGATTGCGTCCTGAGCTCTTGGAAGAGCTGTCATGCTTTTCAGTGTGCTAAATCCCCCAGGGCGATTCCACAGGCAGCAACCTCCGGGTAGGACTAACCTCGGGAGGAAAAGAACACCCAGCACAGGGTGAGTGTGTCAGCAACGGCAGCTGACGCAAACAGCGACACCTTCACACTGGGAAGTCACGAAATCCACCAGTGCTGACTGAAGTATTTTGGGCTTGTCAAGGGTCATTGTTTTGGACTTCTCCTGACCTCACTTAGCAGAACGGTGCCGCCGCCTGTAAGCTTTTTCTTCAGTATTTGCCGTGATAAGTAGCTCTGTAGGCATTTGTTTTCTCTCGTCAAATCATTAAATAGGAATGCAGTTGTTAGTTCGCCTTGCCCAGTTCGAATACATTTTGCAGCCAGAAACCATTCCCAGTTCATTGAGTGCCTGACCTCAGCATTAGCAACCCCTCTGCTCGGGTTGCCTTGG
Organism: Leptocoma aspasia; assembly: GCA_013399835.1. NCBI lineage: Eukaryota > Metazoa > Chordata > Aves > Passeriformes > Nectariniidae > Leptocoma > Leptocoma aspasia. The sequence continues at coordinate 28,397 of VXAX01002293.1, read as the reverse complement.
AAACAAAGCTTCCTGTGCGTAATCCAAGCTTATCTAGCTCTTTATCCTACATGTGACCCTTAATTACTTGCTAAATTAGAATGGTTCTCTGAAAATCACAAGAGGAGGTTAATATGTTCTTCCAGAGCTGGTCAAGCTAAGATGACACCAAATTCACAGGGAATTCAAATTCCATGATCCCTGAAGGCGTCTCTTTCAGAAGGAAGATGAACTTTCCCAATGGGAGGCAGTGTGCCATGATAATGCTCCTGTCACTCACCTTCCTTGCCCTGCTTGTCCAGACCCAGCTTAATCCAGTGTGAACAACGGAGTAAGTAAATATCAGGTTGATTAATTATGGTGCAAGATTCAGTAACCACTTGTCTTCTGTAATTAACATTGTAATTGAAATTAAATAATACACTTTCACACAAAGATTGTTGGCCTCGGAGGAGGCACAAGGGAAAATCCTCAAGGCTGTGACAGGGAGATGAAGCACAAAAAACAGGGCTCAATATATTAATTGTCTTTTTTTAATTGTGGTGCATTTTAAGAAATTCTTCTGTCAAAAAAAAAAAGTTTTTTTAAAGGCTGGATTGATGATCTTAGAGGTCTTTTCCAACCTTAATAGCTTTATTATTCTAAAAAGAAAAATTGTTACTTCCAGATGTCTTGGAGTAGAGATGAAATGGGGTTGGATTGTTGAAATATGGCTTAAAATTTCTGAAAGTCCACCTTCCCTTCACCGATTTGATAAACAGACATAATGAGAAAAGGTAATGCTCTCTAAGATGCCCAGTGCTTTTCCTATCCATTGTTTCCAGGGGCAACTCAAGGACAGTGAGTCTTTGGCTTCAATGAGTGGCTTTAGAAAGCTGTGCTAAGGCTCAAATGCTAAGGTGGGGTCTCAGGAAAAATCAAAACTAAAATTCTCTGTGACTTCCACACAGCATTTAATTAACTGCAAATATATTCAAGCACAGCCAGTGCAAAAGTCCCAGTCTGTTTCAGCATTCCCATCTATTGGGACACATAAAATAATTCCGCCTGTGTGCAAAGACTTGCTTTCAGGAATGGTTATAAAAATCGTGGACTGATCACTGAGATGGGAGGAGACCAGTCAGGTCCTCTGGATACAGATACAGCCACTTGCATTTCTGCTCAAAATCCTCAAGTTCAACACAAGATACCTCAAAACTTTATTAGCATAAGCAGTGGTTGTCCCCACCCTTTTTAGGAGAGTTCACTCACTGGAGCCTCATTTGTTTTCCTTTTTTCTCCTCTGCCCTTTCCAGTGTGGGCTTGTTAATGTGTCCAAATGCTCAGAGCTCTGGAGGTTGGAGATAGTTATAGCTACTGTGTGTTCACAGGGGTTTTGACTTCCCTGATGAGACTTATGGAAAATATCATGGCATTTTTGTAAGAATAATGACAGAGAAATTATACTACCTACCTCCAGGGAGAATTTGAGACAATGAAGGTATTTCATTTGTTGTGATTGTACAGAATTATGATTATACAGATTATCAACTTGCCAGTGCTCTCAGCCACTGCCAATCCAATTGTGTTTCAGGCCAGTGGGCCATTATCTGTTCTCTTTGCTGAGCCTTCATTTCCCTGTTACCGGGTTTGAATCATTCAAATGTAATTTTCAGGACAGAATTCAAGAAAGTTCTTACAAATAGGAAACATTTTTGTTTCCTCTAGTGAGCTCATATAGCGAAACAATTTGAAGACACTTAACTTGAAGAGTCTAAGCTGCTAATATCTATAATTCTTGGAGTTTTCCTGCATGTCACAGCAGATTGGAGGGCAGCTTTCCATGCTTGGGAAGACGACTTTTAAAGGAGTTTCCATTTTCAAAGGAGGTTTTACAAATCCGCCATGTACACTTGCTAAAACAGTGTCTATGCTAATGCCTTTAGGTGGCAAAATTTCATCCTGCTTTCACCTGTGTGGGTGAGTGGGTAAGAGGGAATTGTTTCAAGGCTTGTGCTTTTGGGTTTCTAGTCTCCTTCAGCATTGTTCTGGTATTTTATAGGCATCAATTTTGAGGTTACTGGCAAATGTAGGAAGCAGACAGGAGAGGACCTCACGTGCTCTGTTTAGATCTGGGACGCATGCACCATTTTATCCTCCTGAAGTAATTCCAGAATTTTACCTCAAAAATTACTTTCTAGATCTTTAAAGGACAGAAAAACAGCTGAGTTTTCTATGTCTAGAAAGCTGTCAAGAAGAGACTCCCAATTCCCTTGACATCTCCCACATATATGCTCTAAAAAGGCAAAATAGATTTGTAAATCAGGGATGCTTTAGAATACTGTTGGAAGACACTATACAAAACAAAACATCAAGCACTTCTTCCTCTATAGAAACAAGTGTTAACTGGTCAAGAATACTCAATATATTTCTAAATTCTAAAATTTATCTCAGAAACATTTTGCTTGCCAAGTCTCATCTGGTCATATATTTGCTTACTCCTTTGTGTAGCTGAAAAAGAAGTGAGAATGTAAGGTTTTACTTTCACCCATGCCGAAGGAAATGTGTGCCATTTTAGAAAACGAACTTAATCTCTCCCCAATGCCTCCAAGATCATCTTTTTCTTTAGCAGGCTCTGAACCTACTTACTGAGTCTTAGATTGCTCATACTCGCAGATTAAGAGGAAAAGAAGGGATGTCAGAATCAAATGGGTATGAAAAATGTAGAAAACGCAGGAGTGTAAAGAAACTGAAAAAGAAAACCACTCCTGATAATTGTTTTCTTCTCCAATAAAGCTGTAAGACAGGCTGCTACATTAAAATGGAGAGAACGAAAAAGGATGCTCCTAACTGTTGGTTCAGTGCTTGATTTAACTCTGAGACAAGCCCTGCCCCTGCTCTGTGACACCGCAGACTGACAAATAGCCGTGTTTCTCATCTTGGCAGTGTCGGGGCTCTCCCCACCTGCCACCACTGTCACCTGTCTCGGCTGGGGCCTGCCTGTCACCTGAGCTTTGTTTTGCTCACCTCTGCGGAAGGTTGGTCTCGCATGTTGGGAGAAACAGTGTGGATTGTCCTGCGGGACTTCCGACTACTCTGCAAATGAACTGAAAAGAGCCGGTGGAAGTGCGGTCTTCGCTAAAAAAGCAAAATTGAGGGGAAAGAACAGGGTATTTATCTTTCAGACATTCTGTGCACTGTTAGCGGCTCGCAGCTGTCCGAGAGGCCGCACGAACGCGGCGGACTCGCACACCAGCTCACAGCGCACGGCCCCTCGGACCCGGCGCAGCTCACAAATTCACCGGGAGGGACCAGCATCGGGGCCACGCTCCGACCGCAGCCGCTGGCCCTGCCCACTGCCCGCCCCGCTCCCCGCCCTCANCACGTGCCCGCCCCTGCGCTCGTCCAATCAGGGGCCGCCCCGCTGGCCCTCTGCGTCGCCCCGCAGCTTGGCCAAGATGGCGGCGCCGCTCGCCCCGCTGGTGCTCCTGCTCGCCCTCGGCGACCCGGCGCTCTCCGGTGCGCAGGCCACGGAGGGCGCGGCGGCCGCGCCGCATCGGCGCTTCGAGTACAAGTACAGCTTCAAGGGGCCGCACCTGGTGCAGGCGGACGGCGCGGTGCCGTTCTGGGTGCACACGGGCAGTAAGTGCTGGGCGGCGGTGGCGGGACCGGGCCAGTGGCGTTACTGAGGCGGAGGTGGCAGTGTCCGGTCGGGGGACGGGGGATCTCGGGGAGAAGCCGCGGGCGAAGCTGGCCGTGGGTGCCAGCCGTGCCCTCGGGCTCCACGTGGCACTAGAGGCGCAGAGGAGGTGCTGCGGCGGCGGGGAGGTGCCCGGGCTCCCAGCCGCGGTGCGAAGCCGCCGATGGCCTCCCGGTGTGGCGGCCGCGGGCCCTGGGTAGGGGACTCGTGGCGCTGCCGGGAAGTGGTGATGTGTCGCTGCTGCCGCGCTCGCCGTGGACCGAGGCCGTGATGCCAGAAAAGCTGTTGGGTTTCATCGTCTCAAAGCTCGAAATGCAAAGTGTGCCTTGGCAAATAGGACTTGGTTGAACGACGTTTGTTTCTGTGCGCTCTGGGTTAACGGTTCCGTTGTGCTCTGAAAGACTTGTTGCCGTTCCTGGGTGTCCCCCCTTGTAAAAGGTGTTGATATTTACAGTTCCACCTTCGCATAGTTTCTCTGCAGTAACTTCTGTCGTGGTTTTGGTTTTTGTCAGACTTTAATTTAGTTGCTACTGCTTAATTCTTAAATGTAACTTTTTTACTTGACATTATGATACAAGTGACATGAAGGAAACTGTCTATAGATGAGTTTTTTCCCCTTGCTTTTTCAAGAAAATAATTGCTAAAAGCAGTGTTATTTGATGCAAGCAAATGAGTCTCTGAATGTATGTCTATTGTTCTTTTACACTGCTAAACAGAAAGTTAGAACATCTTGTTTCCTTTCTAGATGCCATCCCAAGTGCAGATCAGATCCGTATAACAACCTCCTTGAAAAGCCAGAAAGGCTCAGTGTGGACAAAAAATAAATCAATATTTGAATATTGGGAAGTGGAAGTGACCTTTCGAGTTACAGGAAGAGGCCGCATTGGAGCTGATGGATTGGTAGGAGCAGTTTCATCTGAGAAAAACAAATGTGCTTTAAAAGTGAATCTTGACTTACGACTTTTTGCTTTCTTCATAGGCAATCTGGTTTACAGAAGAGCAAGGCTTGGAAGGTCCTGTTTTTGGGGCAGCTGATAAATGGAACGGTGTTGGAATTTTCTTTGATTCATTTGACAATGATGGAAAGGTTGGTTGGAAGGAAACTCTTGTAGCAAAGATGACAAATTACAAATTAATTTCCTGCCTGTTGAGGAAGAAACTAGGATGTTGTTTTCCTACTCTTCCCCTCTTTCAGTTCAAGGGGATAAAATAAAATAGTCAAATTTCCCTTATACTGGAAACAGCAATTTCTATACATGTCTTCAGAGATGCTCTTTTTCTTGGAAGAAATCTGCTTTGAGCAGCTCAGCAGCAAAGATTTTATAGCAGATGAGGATGACTGTTGATGATTGCTGTTTTCAATTCTCAGTTTTCCAGTCCAGAATGATCCTGAAACTTAAACAATACATAGTAGGTATGCTTTGGTGCTTTTGCTTTCCCTGCACAACTTTTGCTTGCTTTTAGACATTTGAGGCTGATTTTAGCAGAAGGCTTTCAGAGATGTTGTTTATATATCCCGTCAAATTAAATGAATCCGTTTGTGTGCCATTTCTTTCCCTAGAAAAACAATCCTGGAGTGATTGTTGTAGGCAACAATGGAAAGCTGCTGTATGACCATCAGAAGTAAGTTTATTTTCAGTGTTATTGCTGAATCCTTGCTTTTGAGTGATGGAATGTTCCATGAAACCCTTAGAGAAGTATTACAAAGGCTTCTTTCGTATGAAACTTTGTTGTTTCCTTTACATTTGAGGGTTTCTATTTGTTAAAACACTGCTTTGGCAGTAACAGCAGAGAAATTGGCAACTGATGGATATTTAAGGGGCATATGCCCTTTGGGATGGAAGAACTTAGATGAATATAGGTACAGTACAGACTATTGCTTATGGGTATCTTCCACACACAGCTAATAATTGGTAGAAGTGACTAGCTGAAAGCTAATTGCTGTTACTAAAATCAGTTGGATTAATTTTGATTTATAATTGTTTATCAACAGCACAATGGGCACCTGTTTGGATTTTGGAGAGGAGAGGTATCTAGCTCAGTTGGTGCAGTCACTGCAGCTTATTTCCATCTAGGTCCCCAGGCGCAGGAATATATCTGAAAATTATATCTTAGAAAACAGATTTCCCCATTGGTGCATTCCTTCTGCGCTGTGTCCTGTGTACAGCATGCAGTGCTTGAGATCCCTGCAGAAAGCTCAGTGCAATTACAGAACAGCCTTGGAAAAGCTTGCAGATTGAAAAACTGGGATGAGGTTGCTTGGTGAGAGTCAGACACTTTTTTGTCCCAGCTGATTAATCATAACACGGAGTTTTATTGATGTTCTCTTTTTGCACAGCGATGGGTCCACGCAAGCACTGGCATCCTGTCAGAGGGACTTTCGGAACAAGCCCTATCCTGTGCGAGTCAAGATCACATACTACCAAAAAACACTGACTGTAAGTCTGAAATAACACAATTACTTGTCTTTCTCAGCTTCTTAAATGTGAGACTGGGTTTTCACAGCACTGCAACAAATATGTCAGTTCCAGTGTTGGAAATGTGGAGCTTGGCAGCAGAGCTTGGAAGGAGGTGCTGTGTTTAAATGCTACACAGGTTCTTTTGGCAGCATTAGAATGTAGGTTTTGCTGATTTTTCTAATGTGACTTCGGAGGCAGTCGTGCAAACACACTCATAATGTGCTCAAACCCTTCTGTTGCTCTTGACTTGCCTGGAGAGGTGTCCCAAAGTTAGGGTCTGTTTAAGCTACAGGTGATTGAGCTGCTCCTGAGCTCGGTATTTCTTAAGCTGATCTAAGAGTTGCAGAGGGTTTTGTAGCTGATTTTTTAACCAGAGGTTAATGAAATATGGCTAAAAAACTAAAACTATTTAACAGTAGATTTAAATTTTCCACTTGAGGCTTCTCACTTCCAAAAAATAGTGGGCTTTGAAGACTAAAGATTAAAACGCACTGGTATAAGGGAGTCTTTAAGATTTCTTTAATACTGTTCAGCTGATTGTGAATTCCTTCTAGGTAAGGAGAGAAAAATACTAATGTGGTGCTGGGTTGTGAAAGCTACAGAGTGTGTGTTTGTTGGCTTCTGATCACTTCTGGAAAGGTGCTGTTCATATGTTCACAGGTAGCAGCCATAAAATGCAGAGCTATCATTTTGTAGTAGAAGTTTCTCTAAAAGTAAACATGGCTGCACCTAGAAAGGGACAGACCTTGTACTGTGTTGTAATGGGAAAAACTGCCTGTCACTCTTGAATGAAAGTTAAACTTCAGCCTCCTTCTCTGTTCTCACCTGGGCCCTGATGCTTCCTCTAAGAACTCTTCTGTCCCAGATGTTGCTGCTAAACTTAGCAGTTCTCTCTTTCTCCAGGGATGCATTTGCAGAATCTCCTTAAGCTTTGAATCAGAACTGCAAGGGATGACTAATGTTGATCAGTTCTGTGCTGCCCAGAACCTTCTTAGGATGTGGACTTTTGCAAATAGAACACTTATGTAAAATGTCTCTTTGAGAAAAGAAATAGTTTTTGGTTTCTGGTATGAGCTACTGAGTTACCCAATAAGCTGTATTTTGTGAGCATTGCTGCAAACTGATGAAACGATTAACACAGATGTGGTGAAAATCCTAAGTGTTTGTCCTTTTAGGTATTAATTAATAATGGCTTTACTCCGGATAAAGAGGACTATGAATTTTGTGCCAAAGTGGAAGATATGGTGTTGCCATCACAAGGGTACTTTGGAATATCTGCAGCCACAGGGGGACTTGCAGGTAGAAAACGTTAAAAATTATGGCAGATGCTGTGGGGACTTGCAAGGCTTGCAAGAGAGGTTGGTTGGGTGGTTGGGTTTTTACTACTAGTGTTGATGCATTATAGCAATTTTTGACCATGATGTAATTAGCCCTCTTGCAGTCCCAAATTACTGACATGCTTTGGACTTTTCCTGACTCCAGCTAAAGAATTTTCGTTTTTTCCTGACAAAGCCCCTGTATAGTCTCATTCCCCACTGCACAAGCCCTTGTGAGGATGCTGTTTTTTGAAGATCCTTTGCAAGTGGAAGGTTGGCTTGGGAATTAGAGACATTTGTAAGGTGGTTTTGTTTTGTTTGTTGAATACAGATGATCATGATGTGCTGTCATTTCTGACCTTCCAGCTGACTGAACCTGGGAAGGAAGCAGTAAGCATTTTTATGCATGATTAGTAAAATATTTTATTGTGCATGTTATTTTATGTGCAGCACCAGATTATGATATTTCCTCTTAAGTCACATGTGGCACTCCTGTTTCACAATTTTGGCATGTAGCTGTGCTGTCATGTGGTTTAGAAAAATTAAACTAGTATTGTAATGTTTAGTAATATTGTGATTAGTATTCTCAAGACCAGAATTCTGGAAGCACCACTGATGCAGCAAAACTTGTGATGTTAAATCAAACCATGCAGTACTACAAAGTACTTTTTCTTTTGAAAGTGGGCAAATATCTGTTCTCACTTTCAACTTTCCCTCCTTCTAGGATGATTCTGTAGTGCTAAACAGCATCTATCCTTGTAAAACTTGTTTTAATTTTCTATTGGGAAAATTTTCTATTTGATCTACGTGGGAATGTGTGATTTTTCACTTGAGCTAAATGTATAAATGTGCTGCAGTAATGTTGTTATGTGTTCACATATGAAACCTGAACAGCTTTGCTGCAGAATCAGTTGTGTTAAGAGTGGGGGAGAACATGAAAAAATCTCACGCGTGCCCTTCCCTCCAATAATATTTTAAAGCCAACACCAGATGCAGAAATCCCTCAGAAAGATAAAGAGAAGTATCAAGAAGAGTTTGAACACTTTCAGCAAGAATTGGATAAGAAAAAGGAAGAATTTCAAAGGGAACATCCTGATGTGCAAGGACAGCCAGGCAAGTTATTTGAGCTATTTTTCAGTTGTTCAGGAAAACATTTGTTTTCCAGGATGTTCAGAACAAGGGATACTGTGGCTGATCTTGCTAAGCTCTCACTGATGTTACTTACATTATTTTAAAATCTTTACTGTAATGTGTTTCCTGTTTCTAAAGTTATCCTGGTGGTGCCTGGATTGAGAACAAAATGAATGACTGGAAACATGGTGGGAATTATGAACAACAGAAGGGAGAGAAGGTCATGCATCCCTCTGTAAAGTGGTGATTAAGACAGCATGGCCTTTTTCATTATTTAAAGGACATATTTTTGGTCTGTTTCTGCACATTCATAGAAAAATTTTTTAAAGGTGGGCTAGTGCATATCTTGGAACATGTGCTTACCATGGAAAAGCTTTTTAATGCTTGCCTAATGATGGGCAGACAAGAACCTGATTATTTAAGAATATAATGGAAGCCATTTGTTACTTCTGTGGATTTTAATAGCTGTATGTGACTGCAAATACACTGGGAATGTACTTTGGGCATCTAGACGTGAAATTTCAGGTTGTCATCGTTATTGCACAGTGATAAGTTATGACTGTTCTAAAGGTCCTATTCGTTACTTTGATCTGCATTTTTGAGATACAGTTCAGCCTTTCTTTGATAAGAAATAGTCCCTTTGCCACAGAGTGTTTTGGACTTTGGGATGGTGAAGTTGTAGGAGAAGGTAGATGGATGTGAATATGTTAAGGGAGCAAGAAGAATGAGCCAATGCAACTTGTGAGAAATGTGCACATGTGTAAGAACCCCCTGTGCTTTTTTCTTAGCAGCAGATGATGTTTTTGAAACTGTGAGTGATCGTGAACTGAGGCAAATCTTTGAAGGGCAGAATCGAATTCATCTGGAAATCAAACAGCTTAACAGGCAACTGGACATGATTCTGGATGAGCAGAGGAAATACGTCTCTGCAGTCACAGAGGAGATTGCCAAAAGAGGAGCTGGGTTTCCAGGTCAGCAGGGACAGGTAAATAAAACCCATGGTGATTCAGAGCCCAGCCTGATTTCAGCAGTGGGATCCATTTGGTTTTTCCAAGATATGTTGATCTTTTTCCTCCCCCTGCCCCTACCAGGTTTACCAGCAAGAGATAGAGACAGTTGTGAAAACCCAAGAAGAAGTCATTAGACAAGTAAAGGAAATAAGGTAAACACCTTCCAAATATTATGGCTGTGTTTTGAATTTTATGATTTCCATTAAAATCCTTGTATTATTTCAGTGGGACAATATTGACAAACTTGATGTTTGTGTCAGTTCCTTAGTGAAGACTCCCCGCATATCTTTAATTTCTGTAATAAAGTCAGTTCATGCCCCAAGGATTGCTAAATGCCCTAATTTGTCTGGTTTTTATCATGAAATTCCATGATTTTTATCATGAAATTCAACAGGCAAGTTCAGCCCCTTTAAAAACAATGAAGTAAACACCTTATCTTGAACGTGCTATATTGCTAAAATAGATTTGTGAAGATGCTTGTTTGATGGGGATGTCTCAATACTTCTTTTAAGATGTTTTACTGTTGCTATCTTAATCAGGAATGTCTTTAAGCTGGTTTAGCCCTTCATTTGTAGCAGCTAAAACATTACTTACCTTGTATTTAAAAAAAAAAAAAAGGAGAAAAACAATTCCTTCAGTTGTGCTTCCCCACCCTGCCCCATATTAGTTTAAGGACAGCTCTTGTGATTTATCTAAGTAGGTCAGTTTTTTGTAGAATGAAGATTAGAGTGCTTCCATTTTTGCACTTGTTCTTCCACAGAAGCTTTTATGTTATTATTCTTGACAAATCTTTATACCTTGCAAGCAAATTAGATTTTCTTGTTAACATTGGCAGTCTGCCCTTTTAGTGACTACTTACCAGTTCGCAGTTTGCGTAACATCATCTTAATACTTTTCTTAGATTAAAGAAATGCTTTATTTAGAGAGAGAAATAAACAGCCCATCAGTGCATTGCTTGTCATCCCACAGGAAAAAGACTTAGGGGCCAAGTAATTTTCTTGGCAAGATTGTGGATTTCTTAATCACCTGATTACAGAAGAATCTTGCATGTTCCTACAATAGACACTGTCAGCAGGGTGTTATTAATGCAAAAGTCAATATAAATTCAATTTGATACAGCCCGTGTCTTCTAAGGGAAGTTATTTTGCTATTAACAAAGACTGGATGAGTCTGGGGGAAGGTTGGTCAGATTTCTGTTCATAATGTAGAGATGGTTCTGTTAGGAGGGGGAAGAACCAAGTGAGTGTCCCACTTGTGTTGTAACACTGTGAGGTGTGTAGAAAGACAGAATTACTATCAGTGGTTATTAGGCAGTGGGCATGACAGGTTATTGAAGATAAAACCTTCCAGTGAGAAATTTGCTTCTAAAATGTATCATTATAACACTAATTGCAAGTCCAGGTAAATGAAAAATGGCTGACCACTCTACAGAGAGTTAGGAGTGCTCCATGAAAGCATTGAAGTATGCTCCCATCTGGACCAAATGGAAAGTTTTAAGTAAATTAAAAAGAAATCCGAAGGCATACATTTTGATTGTCTATTCTGTTAATAATGAAGAGATTATCATTCACATGATAAATATTTTAGCTGTAGAATAATCCTCTTTGCAATTCAAAAGAAACAGCACAGTAGGGGAAAATTATATAAACATATTGATTAGAGATTAATGTTTTTTTCTCTCATTGACTAGTTTACCTCAAACTAAATTAGTTATGAAACCTCAACTTTTTCTGGATTTAATTTCATTTGTTGTAGGAGGAAAATGAATTCACAATAAGACAATATTAAGTATTATGACAATGCATATGGGAATTGAGTTCCTCATATAAATGGCAATCACGAAACAAGGATGTATCTAAATCTTTTCTTATCCCTAAAGCCTCTTCCTTGTTTTTATTTCTTACATGACTGCTGGTTTTTTTTTCAAACAGCTTTTGGGTTTCTTCAAAGATTGCATTAAACTCTGCTGAGCCTAAAGCCTTGGCAAGTGCCTCAGACAGAACTCTTGTTCTATAGCCCTCAGCAGTCAGGCAGGCAAAGCAGATGTCTGGCAACAGAATATTTACTAGTTCTTATTCTCAGCATGACTGAGAGATGGGGCACTCTACAACTGGCAAATGCCTGCACAATTAACTATTTTTAAAAATCATAGTTTGACTAAATGATTATTTCTTGAGAGGTATTCTTGAAAGCTAGTAAAATTTGCTGCCTTTTGTTGCAACTATGTATTTCAGCCTAATTCTAATGGACTAAAAGCTGTCCAGAATAACTGCTGTTTGTAGAAAAGCTGGTGTGTGTTGCAAGCTGGTTTGTTACTCGTTTTGTTTCAGAAGTTCTGTGACTGATGCTCTGAGATCCATCAGTGGGGCTCAACACCCTGGCTCTGCAGGAGTCTATGAAACAACACAGCACTTCAATGACATCAAAGAACACCTTCATGTAGTAAGGAGGGACATAGAACATTTAGTGCAACGCAACACGGTAATTTATGTGCTGGGAGTGTCAAGCATGAGTGTAACGCAGCTTTCTTTGGCTGTTAGTGAAAAGCTAGGATGAGCTAGCATGCAATTTAGGGAGCAATTAATCCTTCATTAAGCTGCTTCACTAAAACTATGCTGCCTTGACCTAACTGCATGATCTGGGTCTTGATGAGAAGTTTTGCACAAAGAGCATGATTTTTAGTCTAATTTCCTGTGGAAACAAGGTCAAGCAATTAGGTTTTCTGGGTGGTTTTTTTTTTTGTGTGTGTTTGTCCCCCTACTTAACAGCTCTATACAGAGGAGATGCGGTGGTGCTTCTGCACACAAGGGAGAGCTTTAATCAAGGGAAACTCAGGCTCTGCTTAAGGCTTCTTAATGCAAAAAAAGACTGTTCACATTCAGGAGTACCTTAGTCTAGCCTAGATAGTAATTAAGCTGAATTAGCTTATGATCCGTAGAAGATCCTTGATTAATTTACCATATTTATGTATTCTTTCCCATATAAACCTCAATTTAATATCAGGAAGTTTGTCTGAGAAATGTAAACGTGGAACAGGAGAGTGAGATGACGAGTAAGATTATTTTTTCAGAGTACTGTGATTTCTCTCCATCTTTTATGATTTTTACATCACATTTCAAAGCCCTTGTTCTGTAAGTCTTTTGATGGGATGTCTTGTTTGCTCTTTTCTTGGTTTTTAGCCATCCAGTGAGAAACAAAAGTGTCCAGAGTTGCCACCGTTTCCATCCTGCTTATCTACAGTGCATTTCTTCATATTTGTGGCAGTGCAAACTGTGTTATTCATTGGTTATGTAATGTATAGGTAAGTCTTGTGTGGCTTAAAGGCAGCGGGGCAAATAGTTTTAGAACTGCTGACTGATAATGCCATTGGAATGGTATCATTGTGTTAATCTCATTAAAACAAGCAGTCATTCAGATTGGAAGAGACCTTGGGAGGTCTCCAGTTCAATCTTCTGCTCCAAACAGGGTCCACACTGAATTTAGATAGGGTCACTTGGGATTTAAACTGGTCAGGTGTTCAAAACCTCTAAGAGTGCAAAATTTACCACTGTTCCAGAACCCACTGGAAATGTTGAATTGTCATAATGAAGTTTGGTTTATTCTACCCCCACTCACGCACCATGTATTGAGTGGAAACCTGACCTGGTTCAGCCTGACTGATGTGTCTTTTGTTGGCTTTTTTTTTTCTTCTTCTTTTCTTTTTTTTCCCCTTAATTTAAGCTAATTGGGGTGGTCTTTCTCTTCTCTTCCCCCTCCTTGTGATGTCATAATGTTGAAATTCTATTTGCATTGATGAAAAGGACAGCATCCATACTTGTTAGTCTTTTTGCCATGAGCTGGAACGATGATTTCCAAGATAAACAAGGAGCTGGTCCCCTCCAGTTCTTTGTGATGCGTTTGTAATTCCAGCACCTGGATGTGGTTGATCCACAGTGTCTGTATCCACTAAGAAAATAAATTATGTGTGCCAGAGGGAAAAGGGAATCCCACGTAAAGTCAATTCTTTACCTTTTTATTGGCATGCGTTTCCTTTTCTCAGGTGATATTTAGGCAAATCAGACACTGAGGAGCTTCAGAAAAGGTTCAAGAGTGTTTTAAAAGTCACATTGTTTGTTCTTTCATTGTTTCTGGCTTGTGTCCAGAATGTGGGGTGGGTTGTTTGGTTTTTTTTTCCCTTTGTGTCAGATGGAAAATTGGAACTATAGTGATGCTACCTGTGTCTTTGTGAATAGAAAAAATTATATTCTGTTTTTGTGATATTACTTATATTTTCTCCAAGTCTCTGTTGATAAAGTATGGAATCTTCTAATCCTCAAATAAATGAAAATTTAAAGCAGTTAGCTAGTTTCAAATTCAAAAGACTTGAAGAATTTTTTTCTGCCTTTTCTTTCAGGAGCCAACAAGAAGCAGCAGCCAAAAAGTTCTTTTGATGACCTGTTCCGTTTGTGTGTACATAACAGCAGTCTGTATGCACAGAAAATTCTACTTCTGTAAATGAGGGAAATTTTAGTGTTGGAGATACTTCACTATTATAAATTATTGAATTTTGTTAAATAAAATGAATTCTCATTTAAAGTGTTGATGCTAAAAACAGGGAGCAAATGCTGGATGGGGTAAGACTGTGCACCCTATCTAGGTCTGTGTTTTCAGCTGACTTTTTCATAAATACTGAAAGGCAAACTCCCCATTCCTCTGCTCTTGTTAAGATTCCAGAGGAGGAGTTGAAACACCCAGGCTTGTTGTTTGTTCAGAGTGTGAATTGCAGATGGATGATTTGTGCAGAAAACTTGTTACTATCTGTCTTGACATGGCAGTTAAAAAAAAAAAGAAAAGAAAAAGAAGCTAAAAAATCCCAAACCTCAAAGAACAGTTGTTCTGTGGGGTTTGGGGTTTTTTTGGGTTCTTTTTGTTTGGGGTTTTTTGGTGGGTTTTTTTGTGGTTTTTTTTTTTTGGGTTGGTTTTTTTTTTTTTTTTTTTTTTGGCAGGTAAAAATTTATTATAAACATTTGTTTACCACTTGGATTTAACAGTATAAGAATATTTTAGTTAATTCTTATTTAAACACTATTTAATATGTGGACACAAAGACAGGCCTTTAAGACCCTGACTCTTGATACCCGATGTAAAAAAACAATTATACAGAACATGCAAAGAAAGGCTTCTCTCCCTGTTTTGCGGTTTGATTTTGGGCGGTGAGAAAAAATGAGATAAAGTAGTTTCTTCAAGTATATTGTGGGGCTGATTTCTTTTTTCATAGTTTCAAGTCTGTCTGTAATTTTTGGGGAGATTTGTGGAACTTTTCCAACAAAGGTGATTGCTCTATCAATCTTCCAATCTGATTGTATCAAGGATATGTTTAGTGTGTGAATTTGTCTTTACTTTTCTAAAGCTGTCTTGTATCTTTCATGTATCAAGTACAGATGCTTTGATTGAAATCTTGACATGGTGAGTATTGTAAACTGCAGCTATTGAGTGTTAACCCATTTCTTCACAAACTTGCTTCAGACATTTGTTAATCTCTAGAACCAGGATTTTGTGTCAATTCCTGCTTGGATATCAAAAGCATAAGACTGAACATGTGATTTTGATACTGCTTATCAAGTGAACATTTGCTTCAGGAAAGAAAGAAAGCAGAGGGCCCAACTTAGTAATGTGAAATTAATTAATTTTGCCTTGTTTACATATCTGTGGTAACTTTGTCCTTGAGTTGTATGTAGAATTACAATAAGTATTTCTGTGGTTTCCTAAATTCTATAAAATACACAAATGCATCAGGATATTTCACTTAGAACTGTTAATTTGTTTGTCTGAATCTGCAAAAATTATCTGTAATATGACTACTCCTATTGCAGTTCTACAGTCTGCTGCCTTGGAGTGCAACACATGCTGCCAAATTCACTGTAATGAAGAACCCTTCAGTATTGTGCCTGTCAGTTTGGAGAAATGACAAATCTATGCAATATATTTTGTTACTTCAAATACAGTGTCCAAAAAGTGAATGTGCTATACTGAGAAAATGACACTGGCTACACACCAATTAACACATCTGCAGTATGGAGGATACTCCAAGTGGTATAGCTTTATAGATTCATTTCTGAACTTGAGTAGATTTTGCTGTACTAATGAGAGACACTACTGCCTCAGGCTAATCAATGAATAAACAACTTTTCAGATAAAGCAGAATAACCCATTGGAATTTATCTCTTCAGTTCTTTCAACACCAGCAAATATTTCCAGGTGCCTTGAGTCTAGGCTATTACAACTCAGACTCTTGTAATGAAACTTAATGTATTTTCTTAAATGGTTCTGAAATTGTACAGTGGTGTTTCCTTTCAGTTGCAGACCTTCTTGCATCAGTGCAACATCCAAACAGAACTCCTTCTCTCACAGCAGGCTTTGCAAAACCCTTTATGCAGAAAGTATTTTAAGTATCTGACAGAATGAGGAGCAGTTCTGATGTGTCCATTAGAATGAGCCTGGATTTTTGTTACTGTGAATTTATCCACCTATTCCTTTGATTTAAAGCTGGAGCAGCCCATACTTCTGTTTGTTTGGTTAGAAAGAAGAGCAGGTTGGGGGTGATACCTAGAAGGAGACTTGAAGCCTACAGTTTTCTCTTCAGGAGGAGGCTGCTGGATCAGACATGTCTCCCAGGTGCAATGAGAAAACTTCTGTGGTAGGGAGCAGAAGGTCTGATATGGAACACTAGAAAACTGGTAACTTTGCTTTGTGATTCATTTCAGTCATCTACCCTTGGAGCTTCCATAACTCACTGGACCAAAAGAAACCTCCCAACTGCCCAGCTGAAATTTCGTCCTGTCTGTTCTTGAAGTGATAGCAACGAATTAGGATTTTAATAATATTTTTCAGTCAATGTAACCTCCTGCTAGGTTTCTTTCAACAGTGACAGTGTGTTTGATTCTTACCAGTACAATTTCACAGCTAGGAGGAAAAGACATGGAATGCAGTTGGACAATATTAGGGAGAACAAGTTATATTTGAATTGTGGATAATAAGTGCAAATACTTGGCAATGACAAGATAATGGGATTGTACTGGTGGGGGTTAATTAAACACATGGTCACCCCTGAATCTTTCACAAGTCAAATGCACAATATGGTTTGTAAATTACCTGGTTTAGGGTTTGTAAATTAACTGCTCTGGTTTGTAACTTCTGTGAGAAGAAAATCTGACCTTTATCAATGGATGAATTACTGTAACACCAAAAAAGTCTACTTTTTTTTTTTAATTATTATTTTAAATTCAAACAGCTGACAATTTCATATTTGTTTCTGACTGATGTAAATTGATACTTGGAGTTCAGAAATAACCTTATTTGAATAAAGGTGCATATTTTTAGTAAGCCTTTTTCTTTTCATTTGGTACATGTCCATGAAATCTAAGCAAGTGTATTTGAAGCATTCTTTACCCTCAGTTCAGAGTCAGAACACTTACAGATCTGGGTTCAGTTCTGCCTGACACTGGGGAGTTAATGGCATTCTGAGTCTGCATTCCCTCTTTGACTATCATTTTTTGCCAGCCAGGAGCAAGTTTTTTAGCAAGGGGAGGACAAGAATCTTGAATTGAATCTATTCAAGCCGACAAAACCCTAAAATACTTTCTGATGGTCCAGCTGCTAGAAAAGGCAACATCTTCTTGGTAGAGGGATGAAGCGGGGGCAGAGTCCTGGTTCTTTCAAGAACACCGAAGTATTTTTGCATTATGTGACTGATAGGAAAACAGAATCTAGAGAAGATTGGGTGTTTGGATGGCATTTTTGGGCTGGCCTCCCTCTGGAATTTGCCTTTTTCTAGACTGAATTCTGTGCTGGGGTTAGAGATCTGTGTGTTCCTTGGGTACAGAACAGAGGCTTTTATATATCACCCACTTTCATCAGATAAAACAGGAACAGTCTTTGATTTTGATTTCACTTAAGCTAGAAGGAAAAGACACAGATTTAAAGCCAAGGAAGTGGCAAAATGAGTACTTAATTAGCTGCTGTCTGTATGTTTTCATGAAGCCTGGGATTCCTATAGTCAACAAAAAGGAGTAAATTTTTTAACTTCAGTAGAGCACCTGCCTGGAAGAGAATCATTCTGGGGGTAGTGGCTGAGTTGTGCCTTTTGTCACCAGTCTCTGGTGTTTCTCAGCAGCTTCAGTGCCAATAGGCCCAGTAACTTTTAAAGGCCTTTTTGTTATATTTGATCTCAAAATTAGCATGGGAAAGCCTTTTTCTGATTGCAAGCTTGAGAGCTGGAGGGCAAGACCTCTTAGCAGTCCTTCCCAAAGCCAGTCCTTGCCTTTCTCAATCCTGTGAAAGCATCACTTCTAGGCACAAAATTATGCTAGAAACATTTCTAGAGGGATCAAAGCCTACAGCTAAGTCAGGGAAGCTTCTTTTCAGTAAAGACCAACAGCACAAAGCTTAACAGGTACCACTTCCCATACCCTTGGAGAAGACCCTTGAGACCTAACACTGGAAAAATCAATGTTTGCAAAGTTCCAGCTAGGAGAATTTGAAATTAAGTAGTTGTTACTTGGAATTCATGATTCTGAGTGATACTTTCAAAAAGAAGGAGTTTCTTGTTTAGTCACTAATAATCCAGGATTTCAGAATGTCCTGTAGTGGATTTTTGTTGTTTTGTTTTGGTTTTGTTTTGGGTTTTTTGTGTGTGTTTTTGGTTGGTTGGTTGGTTGGTTGGTTTGGTGTTTGTTTGTTTGTTTGTTTTTGGTGTTTTGTGTGTTTTGTTTTTGTTTTTAATAGTAATAGGTCTGCTTTAATTAGAAAGGCTGTAATATAGATTAAGGCATTAGGCAAACTGGAATCCTCCCATCTCTCAGTTCTCATCGAAATTATGAGAGTGCTGGGAGAACCATTTATATAATCAAAATTCCAGAATGTTGCATTAAGGCATGTGCAGTCAGTGCAGTAGGATAAATGCTCAAAACCCAAACTCATGAACTTTGGAAACCTAGCAAGTGATTCCCAAAAGTCTATGACCTAGGTAGCAGATCCTGGAAATCTTCACCTGGGCAGACCTGGTGAGGCTAATGATGTTGCTAAAGGTTAGAAAGATAAGGACCTACAGAAACAATCTAGACCCAAAAGATATCCATACTGTTTTATGGCATACAGATTCAGATTCAGTCATCCTTTATCAGCAGTTAGGATTACAAACAGCAGGTGTTTTATGTAGCACCAAAGCAGGGGTCTAGATGGAGACAGCCTGGGGAAGAGCTGACAGAAACCCAAAAGAAAGAACAGTAGGAAGATCTGCCTTGCTTTCTTTGGGGTTACTTTCTTGAAATAAAGTAATCATAGCAGTGATGCCTCATTCATCTGCAAGATAAACCAACCATATGAAAAGTGACAGAAGAAAAACCACACAAAATATTTCTGTTCAGTTGGATAAAATATTCATGGATAAAAAGAATCGGGGGTTTTGTTTAATGAAGAATTCAAGTTTTCAGATCTCAAATATGAGGGTTTTCCACTCAGTAGCCTGAATTTTGCTGTTTTACTATGGCTATTGAGTCAAGCAGGTTTTAAATTCAGATCCAGGGAATGTTGTGATCTCTGTGAAAGTGAGAGCAAGCTTCAAGACTGAAGATGTCAAAATGCTATTGCACACTATAATTGATCTCTGTGTGTGTGTACAATTAGCTTAAAGTATTAATGGAAAAAGTAGGTAGTTGCATCTAATGATTTTTTTTGGAGTAATCTGAACCATCTGCCTCTATATATTAAGGAGTTCTTTCTTTAATCCAGATTATGGCTGACAAACTGGTTTTGGCATTCACGTTTCACTAGCACTGTGCCCTTGAAGAGCTGATGTGGCTGTAGAAACTCTCTCGCTTACAACTGTTGTGTTTGAAAACATTTTTTGCTTGGCTTTCTTGTAGTTGTTTTCTTATAGCTCCTTTTTTTTTTTCTTTTCTTTTTTGAGAAGATGGCCTTTCTAATGAAAAGTATGTTGAGCAACCAGGTAAAGAATTTGGGACTTGGAGGTGGAGGGGAAGAAAGCAAAGAAGAAAGCACTCCTTCTGATCCAGCAGCAGCTGCAGGAATGACCAGAGAGGAGTATGAGGAGTATCAAAAGCAAATGGTTGAGGAGAAGTGAGTACCTGTTCCCTTATTATGAGTATGGGGCTGATTCTTGGTAACTTTGTACAGATAAAAATAACCCAAGAAAAAGCCAAACATGCTGCTCTTCACTATTTTTTTTTTAAGCAGATGAATCTTTGCTGAAAAGACTTTCCAAAATAAAAGTTCCCCAACTGAAAATGATAAAATATTATGTACCCTCTTCCTGCCCCCCCTCCCCATCTTGCAACTCTCCTATGCTTTCCTGCTATCTCCACAGCTTGATATGCCGGACTCATTCCTAGGTAATGTTACTTTATCTAGAAAAAATTTCCAAGATGTTTGTAGTGCAGGATTTAATTCTCAAATGTATATGATTTGTTCTAGAACTCCATGTGGAGTACACTTTCAACATGTAATATTTCATTGTCCACGTTTATTATGGCAGATCTGAAAAAGTACTGAGTGCTCATTTATCTTGAGCAAAGGTTTAAGATGGTTATTTTTTTTCTAAAATCTACTAAATAAAGCAGAACTTTAAAATCAATTAAGTCTCAATTTTGTCTGTAAAGACAATCTTTATCACTTGCTGTGTTTATGAAAACAAGTAAAATGGAGGACTTGGTGTGTGTAGGAATTCAAACCTTGCATAATTATAAATAAAACTATTTACTTTTAAATCTCAAATGCATCTGTTCCTCTAATGGTCAATTACATAATGGTTGTGTAAATCCTTCTTGTAAGATGATTATAGGTGCCAGGTTAATGACTGATGGAGTTTGAGGTATCCAGGTCTGTATTTAGCATCAGATATTTCTGATGCTAAATCAGAATCAGGAAGCCCTGAAGAGGTGTCATTTGGTCTGGAAAAAAGCACAAAATGTTTTGCTCTGCCTTTTCTCAAGGGATATTTAAAAGAGAAATAACCACCTGCTGGCAGGCAAACACTTTATGGAGACTGAGAAGAAACCCAGGATTCCTGGGATAGGGAAATGCCTGGAAAAATAATTACTTCTATACTGTTTTTAAGTGGGGCATGTGTCCTTTCCCTGCTGAACTGTACTGAGGAAGCAGGGCAGGACTGCCCCTGTAGGACAGTTAGAAACTCTAAGAGAAAAGATCATCTCAGGATGAGATGTGGTCCTGTGTTAGAAATCTCTGACATGGGCAGAGCACGTTCCTATTTCAGGGCTCCCTAGATTTTGCCCAGTGTTCAGCTGTGCAGGAGTGGAGACCAGAAAAGTATATATGCCTTCCTGAACTTGTGTTCAGGCAGTTTTTAACCCATAACCAACCAGGCTTGGGGTACTTCTCAGATTTTAGGTTTGTTTGTAGGGGTTTTGTTTTTAGAGGGAGAGAAATCCAAACACTCATTTTGGAAGCAGAGGAAAAGTAGAATTTCATTTTGGAAGTAGCTTTTATGTGCCAAAATACCTATACTGAAACAAGATCAATATTGTAATAGAACTTCCATGAAAATGCTACCAAGGAAAAAAGAAATTAAAGGGAGAGGGGGGTGAAAGGTGAGTGTTACCAAACGTTACCAAAAATCTCTGAGGATTTTAAGGATGTTAAGACATTTTGCAAATAAATGCATATGTAATTAAAAAAAAAAAAAGCAAACAAAAAACCAAACAAAAAACCACAGGGCAAACCAGTTCTTAAATCTAATGAAACCATTTTATAAAATCACAGATTAAGTCACTGCTCTTCCATACATGGAAGCTTTAGAATTCATTACCCTTACGAAACAATAAATGCACAAAGAAAGACCAGGAAAATTCACAGGTGACAGAAGCACAGGAAGTGTGGCCCCTTGGCATCACTTTACTGGTATTGCTCCTTTTTTGGCTTTGGACAAGTTACTTATCTTGGGGAATAACTCCTGTGTGTAGCTTTTTGCAGCCAAGCAACTGGTTCAGTGCAAAAGATTGGTTTTATTAGCATCTTTAAGGAACATTTTTTCTGATTTCCAGGATGGAAAGAGATGCAGCATTTGCACAGAAAAAAGCAGAGCGAGCTGTTCTGAGGGTTCACCTGAGAGAAAAGTACAGACTGCCTAAGGTAAGCCTGTAGCTCATGGGCTCCTCTAGTCCAGAGGCCAAATTTCAACCAATTTTAAACTGCCCATTCCTTTTTCTTTAAGTGATCCTGGCACTGCAAATATTTCCAGGAAAACAAAATATTGAAAGCAAAAGCTTCAAGCAACTTATTTAAAATATTTTTTTTAAATTATTGTGTTATTTTGTAAGCTTCTGCCATGGGCAGGAGTGAGGTAATACAGGACAGAGTACTCTTTCCAGGGGTTTGGATCACACATTTGCTCAGACCTGTCACTACTGGGAGGATGTTGGCATATTTCATTTATACTCCTCGAGGATATGTGCTTCTTAGCAATTTGAGAGTTTATTTGTATTACTTACCTGCCAGCTCTGAGTCATTACCACTCATTTTCTGATCAGTACTTTCCAGTGCTTTTTGATTAATTAAAATGGAGGAAGGTAAAGAATCCATCTCCTGTAAATTTAACTGCTGAAAAATGTAGTGCTGAATCCAAACAAGTCACTTAGGGACTCATCATCGACAGAAAGAGACCAGCACTTGTAGCCTCATTTAGCCAAACTTTTAAATAAGCATTTAAGATGGAGTTGGGTCCCCTCCCAGTGGCTGTGTCTCTTCCAGAGGGAGGCCAGGTGACATCTGAACTCAGGTAAGACGTATTCCACCCCTAAGTGCCTGGTTCTTCTGGTGCTCTAGCTGGACAACATACCCTGAGGATGAGTTTAATTACAGAAAGATTAATTATGCAAAAAAATTAAGTCCAAGATTTTAAGTGATTGATTGGATTGGAGGCCTAAGTCTCTAAACACCAGCATTTTAATTAGCAGCTGAGGAGTAAAATATCATTAGGCTTTGCTTTCCTTTTGGAGGCATAGGCTGAGACAGCTCCTGAACAGCATTTACCCAGCATCCTGCCAGAGCTTTCAGCTCCAAGAGGGACTGCTTTCAAAAGCTCCAGGGTACTTGAGTGTGCAGGTCTCAACTAAACATCAGTGGAGCTGGGTGTCTCTGGTTTTCAAATTCCCCCACTTGTAGTGCTTTTTTCATCTGGAGATGGTGTCCAGGTCACCAGTTCCTCTTGGCGGAGCACCTCCTAGACACACAAGTATGCAGTGGTGATCTGACCCATCTCCAGTAGGATCTTGGCTTTGGCATGTACCAAGTGCTCTCTGGGGCCATATTTCAATAATAAAAATAGAAGACTTGTCTCCAAGGTAGGAGAGTAGCTCTAAGCTAGAAAACAATATTGCAGGATATGTTTTTCTGCATTTGTTTCTCCCTATATAGCATTTCTTGGTTTTCATCAGCCCTTATGAAAACATGTTATAGCAGGAAGAAAATGCAATTATTACATGCATGCTATATGTCCCTGAAAAAATATTCAATGGTGTAATACAACATTCTGGCAGCAAAACATTCTCAGACTTGTGATAATGCATTAAATATTTTGAAAATTGAAAGTAATTTCAGGTAGCCTAGTACGGTCTAGAAACACTGAATATTACCAGTATCAATCACTAGCAAGCATTTAAAGTAAAAGCATGAAATTCAGGACTAAGCAGGGCCCCCTCTGCCATGTAAAATCTAAAGCTCCATGCTATCTGGGCCAGATTTATAAGAGAAAGTAGACCCTTAATGAACCTAATCCTATTAACAGAGTTGTCAACTTAGGTTTGTCATCAGAAAGATGTTTTTAGCCATGAGACATTTGATCTATGGACAACTTTTTCATCTTTGGTGTATCCAGCGCACCACATTCATACAAAACATTTAAAAAATATTACATAAATACAGACATTAATATTTTAATAATAATAATACTGATTTTTTTAAAAACTCACCAAACTCTCTTATCCACTTGCTGCCTTTTTCCTGAACTGAGATTCAGTAATCAATTAATTTCTGCAAGGTCTAAATACAGGGGCATGACTTGATGGTGAGCTGTGGAAAAAAGGAGTTGTCAGGAGGGAGCAGTCCCCACTCACTGGCTCTGTGCTCCAAGCCGTGAACTCTGGATTCTCTGAGAGTGTTTCTGGGGAGGAAGGCTGCTGGTTCCAACATTTGGCTCCTTGTACCTACTTGTGAGGTACTTGCAGCCCTTCAGTGGCATAAGGACGGTGGTGCTGCTGTGTTGCTAATTTAAGTCCCACTTGCAGGTTAAGGCAAGGTGAACTCTGATTTTGTATGTTACTGGTGCATTATAGGTGATGAATCACAGGATAAGGTCTGGAGCCAGCTACTTAAAGATCTCTGCACATAAGCATACGTAAATGTTAAGACAGGATAAGTTAGGCATAAGGAAAGCAGTACATCACAGAGCGATGCTGGAAAAGAGTTTGGTTTCCCTGTGGATTAGTCTGTGAGCTTTGATCTTTTTTGTTTACAAATAGACTTGATATAAGCAGTGTTGAACCAGCATTTGGTCTTCTTTGCTCCTTACGTTGCACAGAAGACTTTAACATAATTATTCAGAGAACCACAAGTGCCAGTTAACAAGCAATACCAAACTCTGACTGTTCTTCTCCCTTTGAGGGAGCTTGACAAAAGTTTTAGTGAAAGAAGCTGTCTCCCTGAGGGACATAGCTTTTCCCACTCGGTGGGCACGGACTGTGTCTCTCCCTGAGGGACATTGCTTTTTCTGCCTGGCGGACATGGAGCTGTCTAATGTTAAACTGTATCCTTTACCTGTGGGAGCCAGAGAAGGAATTTCCCCTGTGATATCAGATGGTGACCATCTCCTGCTTGCACTATCTTAATCCTTCTCCCTCTCTCTCTCATTTACCTTTTTTCTCATTTCTGTATACACTTAATGCTACAAAATAAAGTTGGTATTCTTGAACTGGACCTTTGCACCTTAATTTGGGCAGAGGACTTTACCATCAAATTGTAACAAAGCAGATATTTAGACAGTTTTCTGCTCACACCTACCTGTGTATCACTGTCTATGTAAAGAACTCTATTGTGTCTATAGCAAAACAGACCTGGGACTGACTACATCAGATGCATAATCAGAGTCAAAAAATATTACCATGCACTCGGACTCTATCCCCTATGCTGTTGAATTGTCAGAATAATGTCTGACCCAGTTTTGGCCTGGGCACTCTGCCAAGCAGTTCCCACGGCCAGTTTAGGAGTTAGGATAGGCATTCCCAATCGGCAGTTAGATGGGACCACCCTGTTTGGTAGGGTGACAGAGTTCAATAGCATCCCAGTGGGTTTTTCCAGGACAGCTGGCCTTGGGGCAAGAGACCAGTGCCAGGCATACTTAATTTAGTAAAATAGATGTTGCTTCTGTGTTCACTTTTCCATTTCAAATCAAAGTAAACAAGAATCAAATGCTCAAATTTTAGAAGGACGAGAAGAGGCCATACCTGCATCATGTGCTTCTTTGCTTCTTGTTGAACAACCCCACCCTGTTGAAGCTCATTTTAGGTCTATTAAAGCTAAATGCCAAGTGGGTAGAGGCAGGTGGCTTGGGCAGAATTGTACTGCTTTAGACTACATCTCAACATATTATGTTTTGGTCAGACAACACTTTGAAGCCCCAAACTGTTGCACATCACGTCCCAGACTTCCATAGGATGGTGGGCTTTGGTGCAAGAACATGCCAGACAATTTTTCACATTGCCAAAGATGTGAATCACTACAGTAGCATGCAGTGATGATGCCTTAAATTAGAACTAATTCTAAAGGAAAGAACATGTGTGATTGTCTGATTAGGGGTACTTTTTCAGTAATTAACCTTTTTTTATCATCCTCTACTGCTACTGGTGAGGATTTCAAAAAGGCTAACTCCTCTGATAACCATCAGTTGCTGAATAGAAGTTTAACACAATTTTTCCTGCTACACAATCAATAAAAAATACCTCTTCTGTTTGGGAGATTGTTTCTAGCTCCCACAGATCTGACTCCAGCAACCCTTACCAAAAAGGTGAAGAGATGTCTTCACCCATTTTATCCACATAGCAGTAACAATCCTGCTAGAACTCTCTACAGGAGATATGGGGGAATATCAGATTAAAGGGAAGTACAGTCATTGCAAACATAAAATATGGAAATATGGAACTGTAAATAGTGGTTATGCAGCTGACCAGCCCCAGCCTGCCTGTCCTTTCTAAGGCCTGCAACAACACAGACATTGCTCATATATGTCCTTGCATTCATTTGTCCTTTCATTCATGCAAAACCCAGACCCCTCAGTCTAAAAAACACCACCTGCTGATAGCATTGCTGCTTATTCATATCAGGCCTTTGCTGCTGTCATGCTTAATTTTGGTGATGTAATGAGGCATTAATGCTTATCTTTGATGTGTGAACTGTGTCAAAGTATCCTGTTCTTCTGAGCTCCGGATCCATCAGAATCCACCAGAAAATGTGAACAAAATCACCATTGTTTGAAAAATTGACATAATCCCACTGATGGAGTGTTTCAGTGGGCAGGCAGGAAGCAAGTGTGTGTCGTTCTTACTGCATCTCAGCCCTTTTAATTGCTTAACCAGTTTCTTCTCCTGTCTCCTTTTGCTTTCTCAGACTCACAACCAATCTCCCTCCTCTCTTTTGTTGTCCAAGTCCTCCTATTACCCCACTTACCAGCACTGCAACACTGATTATGTGCCAGGCAGCCCCTTCTCCTTATCACAATTCAGAGAGGCCAACTAAAGACCTAGACAGAGATTGGACATGGTTTGGGAAAATGGGGGACCCTTTTTCCAGTAATTCATTCTGAAGTTTAATGCATCTTTCTTCCAGAAGGCTTCAGTTTAGTGCTGATACCTAAAAATCCCCCCCACCTGCCCCGCCCAACAATTGAATAAGGAAATGGTACCACAGCTCTTCTAAAGCTCTTGTCTCATTGACCAGAAGCTGACACACACAGCACAGCAGCTGGACAGGCTCGGTAGTGTCCTGCAGCATGGTTTTGGGGGCTACAAATAACTTGGAATGGAATTCCTGCACTATCAGCATGGCAAAGATTTCTAAAATGGCAAGTGACTCTGAGGGCTTCAGTTTTGACAGTGCTGAAGCCCTTCAAAAAATATAATTGACATTGCCTGAAAAATCTTAGAACTTTCATGGAGGCTGATTGAGGCCCTGAATTCACAAGTTGCACCCAACTTGCACCCAAAAAAATTGACTGAAAAATCTGTGCATCTGTTTCGGTTCTCCCTAAAAACCGAAAAAAGAACAAAACAAGAGACTCACTGGTAGATCCTGGGAGAGCAGAAATACTTTCATCTGCTGGTTTTGTTTCCTGCTTTAGAGCGAATTGGATGAGAATCAAATACAGATGGCTGGAGATGATGTGGGGTTGCCAGAAGACCTGCAGAAGATGGTGGCAGAAGATCAGGAGGAGGAAGAAGACAAGGACTCTATCCTGGGCCAGCTGCAGAACATCCAGAATATGGATATGGATGCCATCAAAGAAAAGGCACAAGCCACCTTCACTGAAATGAAACAGGCAGCTGAGCAGAAATGTTCCATGATGTAGAAGAGCCACCACTGCCCAAGGGCTGTAACTTCAGTCTTGTGTTACTGGGGCTGCAGAGGGAGAGCAGGCAGAGGGATGCATTTAGCTCTATAGCATTCAGTGTAAATATAGAAAAGTGATGAGAGAGAGACTTAAAACCCTGAGGGAAGAGTAAAAATTTACTTGCTGGGACTGCCTAGAAGAAGTTAGAACTGATCCTCAGTTTTGAACATAACTTTTTCCCCCATGGAAAAAAATAACTTTAAAGAAGTTAATATTGGGGAAAAAATGTGCCTTTTCCCATTTTTTCCACATGACTGAAATGCTATTAAATGTGTATGTTTGAACAAAATTGTATTTTTGATGCATCACATAGAGGTAACCGCTCATTTAATCCTGCTTTCAGAAGTAAACATGTATATTTCTTATAAGAACATGCCTGTTTCAAGCGTCTTGAGGCAAACACAGTGTTCAGATATTGACATTTGCTGCAAAACCTTGATTTTTAAAATCATCTCTGTATTAAATGTAGCAAAAGGCAAAAAGTGAAGCATGTAACTCAACAGCTTGCGTCAAAAATGTTGTCATATACACTGAGCGGGGACTTGCAGGAAAGTAAGGCTTGGTGGCTCTCAGTGAGCCCTGCTGTGACGCAGGGCAGGCTTCTCCAGTCTGCTTTCATTTCCCAGCCTCTCAAAGACACTTCAAACATCAAGGGACAGCAGTGACCCTCTGCTTCTCTGCTCTGTGTGCCAAATTCTGGGGCTTGGGGTAGCAGCACAAGGCTAAGACCAGCTCCCCACACTGATTCTGGGAGTTGTCTCCATCGAAGGCTAAACATGGAAGATTATGCCAGGGTAGGGCACCTAAACCTGAGGAAAGGCATAGCTCTCGCTAGTGTTAAATCTGCCTGCGTCTATGGGGCACGCAGACTGCTACTCCCACAGAACTCTGTAAAATGAATGGCTTTGTAAGTTCTCCAGGAGCTAGCCTGGGAATTAAATTTGGAAATGAATATGTGTAGCACCTTCCTACAGGTTTATAAGTCTCTCTCTCTCTCTCTCTCTCTCTCTCTCTGTCTCCAGCTAATCAAGTAAAAATATTCATTTTAAATTAATGAATGCACAAAGTATGATTTATCCTTTCTCTTTTCCTTCCTTCCTTGCTTGCTTCCTTCCTTTTCTCTTTGTCTTTTCTTTCTCCTCTCCTCTC
>VXAX01002284.1:308536-325800 GCA_013399835.1 Leptocoma aspasia | reverse complement strand
CATGGATGTTTTATCCCTGCCCGTGTCTCCCGAGAGGCACCCAGGGCTCAGCAGAGAAGCTGCGGCTCTCCTGCTCCCTCCAGGAGTTGCTCCTCGTGGAATGACTCTCAAAGCCCTGCAGGGTTTGGTGTCACTGTCGCAGCTGTCACTCAGGTGGTGGACACGGGGCGCAGCTTGGTGGCAGCACAGCACCGCGTGGTTCTTGCAGCCTTGGCCAGGCGTTGCTGGAAAGCAGCTGATGTTTTGTTCCTTTCCTTTCTTTTCCCACTGTGCTTAAAAAGCAGGGCTGTCCTGCTGATCCCTGGGAAAAATCAGAGGGAAATGATCTTCAGCAGAGAACTCCACCCGGAGCAGGAGAAGCTCACCCTGAGGAGTGAGGATCACACAGGCAGCTTGGACCTGCCCCTGGGGCAGCAGCCAGTGAGACATCCAGGTGGTTTTGCTGAGCCCAGAGAAGCAGCCAAGTCCCACAGTTAAATTCTGGGCCTTTTGTTCTGCCTCTGAATGCAGTGAATTCAGGTTTTGACTCTGGGACTGAAGCAGAGCAGGAAATTTGCCATTGCAAATTTGCCATTGCCAATATTTGCCATTGCAGAGCAGGAAATATTTAGGGTTCTGTGTGGAACTCTTGTACTGATGCAGTTAAAGCACAGGCCTCCTGTTCTTTCAGGGATTTCATCCTGAATACTCCCCTTTCCCTACTGAACACAGGGAAATCTTTAATGCTTTAATCTGAGAGACTGACACTGGTGATTTGTCAGCTGCAGGTTATCAGTAATTGCAATTTGGAGGATTTGGGGAAAGAAGATGCCTGGCCAGACACCGTGCTCTTCCAGTGAAATGATCTCAGGCGCCCCCTTTGTGGATTCCAAAGAAAGTCAAGGATGGACACTTGGTAGTGTTCCTTTCTCTGTCTCCTATTTTTGTGGTTGTTTTATTTATTTCTGCCATGTTTGGTTGATCATAAACCCCAGAGATCTAATGTGTGTTTGTAGACAGCAGCAGATTAAACAAAGATTTCGCATTCAGACTTTCAGAAGACAAAAGAGTTCCTGTCTCCTTTGGCCTAACCAATATTGCCTGGTGGAAAAATAACAAACAATCCTTCTCTCCTTTATTTTTCTAGTTTCTTCTCTGAATTAAGCTTCCTCCATTACTTGGATGCCTTTTGTTGTCCCTTATGGCTCTCAAGGAGGTCAGCTCTTGCAGTGGGTAATGCTGTTTTCCTTTTTAGATGTTTCTTCTCCTAAATGCATTACAGGGCTCTGTGACTTGTAATTTCCGGCGAGTGCCATCGACCATTTAATTCTTTGCAATCACTTCAGCAGATGCCAAACACATTTGCAGTAATTGGATGGCACTTAAGGGATTAGCCAAGACTGCCAAGACTCAACTCATCCAAACCACAGCTGGCTTTTTGTGAGGTTTCCATGGGAGCCTGGCCGTGTCTGCTTCTAAATTTATTTGCAATCTACATTTTGAATAAAAGTCTCCTGTGCAGGAGCCTCATGGCCTGGCTGTGTGACAGTGGCACAGTTGTGGCATCTCCCTGAGTGACAGAAGATTTGCAAATGCCTCCTTCAGGGTCAGGAGCCACCGGTCCCCAGCCAGGTGAAGGAGCTGGCAGCACTTTGGGGACCAGGTGCCGTGGGCAGAGGAGCTTTGTGTTATCAAAAATCTGCCAGAGGCCTTGGACGTGACCTGCCTGCCTCATGCAAAGGTGGCAGAGGGTTTGCAGAGCCACAATTTCCTGCTTGCACCACTGTGGGCCCCCTCACTTATCCAACTTTGCATTTCTTCACAGTTTTGTGCCTCCCACAGGAGGACAGGATGTGTTTTGTGGTGCTGCTTCAATCAGGGGTGACACCAGCTGCTCATGGCTTTGTCATACACTGGGAAGATCCCCAAACCTTGGGTTTCCCTTGGTGCAGGAGCTGCCAGGTTTGTGTGCAGAGCTGTGGGAGTGCAGTGACCTGGCTGTTTGCAGGAGAAATGGAGCTCAGCTCATCAGGACAAGGGCATCAGTACTTCTTCATTATAAAGCACAGGGCACTGACATAAGGGCATCAGAGATGAGCCATGCAGAGCTTTGCTGGGCTCCAGGGCCTGTTGGGACAGCTTTGTTTGGAGGGTAATTGAATTGTAGCTCTAAAGAGACATTTCCTGTCCCTGTTACAGCGGGGTGAAGGAGCTGAGTGATGCTGCACTGCCACAAACTCATTGCTTTGGCTCCCCCAGTCCCAGCTTGGCTGAGCTGCCTCCAGCTGGTCTGTGCAGCACATCTGGGACACATCAGTGCTGAGCTGGAGAACTGGGAGCTGCTCTGGAGCATCAGGGCCACACTGCTTTAGAGCAGACCTGAGCTCAGCTCATGCCAGGCTGAAACTTTTTCCTCTGGGACAAAGTAGTGGCTCCTCTGAGTAGCTCCTGTGTTTTCCTCTGGCTGCAAGGAGTTACCAGCTGGTAATTCCAGGGAGGAAAGGGTGGAGGCCACGTTCTAGACTTTCTAGCTGTTCCCATGAGAAAGGTGAAGGAAGGGGATGAAGGTTTCTCCTCAGTACTTGCAGCAAGGTAAGAGCTGGCAGAGGTATCAAGCCAGGACCAATTTCATGTCTTTGTGTTATCAAAGAAGTAAATACTTTGATCTGTTGGGTGTATTCAAGAGCAGGGTTTCACCTTTAAATCAGTGGTTAATGTGAATACACTTTTTATTAAACCCGTTCAGCTTTCAGGCTTTGATTCAACATTCTTCCCTTATTTCCCAGTGATGATTTTATTGTCTGACCTTAGGAGGTGAATTGATTGCAACACAGCACTGCTAGTCCAGCTCTCCCTGCACTCAGTCTCTCAGCAGTGTTTTATGTGCACTTTTATTAATTCCTCTTACCTGATTCAGATTCTGATTCAGTGCCAGCTTCCTCACAGAACAGGGCATGATGGCTTGGTTTCATTAGATGTGCACTGTTTTTCCTTCTCCTCTGATCCTCTTCCTCAAGAACTTTCCCTTCTTGGGTTGGGGGAGAGGAGTGGGTAAATGTTCCAGCTAATAATAACAACATTCCTGCACTCTGTATAGGAGATTCAGGGCTTGGGGAGGAGCATGGAACACATTCAAAGGCTGAAAATGGCTCTCCTGGAAATGGAGGGCTGAATCAAAGACAGAATCTAT
Organism: Leptocoma aspasia; assembly: GCA_013399835.1. Classification (NCBI taxonomy): domain Eukaryota; kingdom Metazoa; phylum Chordata; class Aves; order Passeriformes; family Nectariniidae; genus Leptocoma; species Leptocoma aspasia. Next base: position 322,631 of record VXAX01002284.1, on the reverse strand, counting down.
TCTGCAATGCCAGCACTCTCCCATTTCCCTTCTCTTCCTACAGACAGTTCTGGATGCTCCTGTGGATTGTGACAGAAACTCTTCCCACAGGTTCCCTTTCCATTAAGGCTGGGTGTGCAGGAGGACAAAGAGTAGCTAATTTACCCAGCCAGGGTTACAGGAGAAGCTGAACAGAGCATTTTTCTCTGTGGGCTCCACATTTCTTTGTTCTTGCATCCAAACCCATCACCTTCAGAGAGCAGCTCATGCCTGATGTCACTGATTTCTGTGGTTTGAAGCAACTTCCTCTCCCATCTTTGACTCTTCACCTTGTTTTTTTTAATAGATGTTGACTTACAAGCGTGACAAGAAACCATTAATGCAGAGAGCTGACCTCTGCCTTTTCTCTGATCATTTCCTGGCCAAATCCCCTCTGTACTTCCTCCCTGTCTCTCTGCTATTTCAGTGGCTGCCCTGGCACCTGTTTATCTGAGAGAAGATGGATCTGCATCACTCAAACATTTGCTGCAGGAGCATTTCAGTGCTGGAGAAACATCTCAGCATTTCTGAGTCAGCCTTTGGGAGCTGGGGGGGGATCATTTGGCACTGGAAGTGACCAGATTGAGTGCCTAAAATCCCAAAAGCAGCCCTGGTGAATCACAGCTGTCCTGGCCAGGGCTGTCTGCCACTGCCTGCAAAGCACAAGCTCTGTTTGGGTGTAATTTAAAGATATTATTGGCCTGATCTTGAAATCTTTCCATGCCCCAGCGTCAGATGTGACCTTGCAGCGTTTCAAATGCTCCTGGGTCAGGGCAGAGGTTGAAAGTTTAATTTTCACAGTTCCTTCAGGTGGCATTTAGAGGCTGAGATCAGCTCCGGGGCAGCTTAACAGTGACAGGTGGAGGAAAAGTAGATGAGGAGCAGTCTGGGCAGACAGGGATGTGTATCCTGTGAGTATGGGTGAATTATGAGAAGGCAATCACTGTCAGCAGTGTGAGGAACTAAATACAGGTGTGACATGGCAGGAATTGAAGGGGAAAAAAAGAGAAAGGAGGAGTTTCAGTCCTGGAGGAGAAATCCTCCCTGGGAGAATTCCCAGAATTCCCAGACTGGGAATTCTCAGCCCTCGTGGGAATGGAGCAGGACTGGGTTTTTGTTGTTTTTTTTTTTTTTTTCCCATGGGAAATTCAAGATGTGGAACTCAAAAGGGAAATACCTTGCAGTGAAGGTTCAGCCTCTGTCCCTTGAGAAGAACTAAGAGACACCACATTATTTGCATCTTTAACTGATGACAATTGGACTTTGTTGGGTTATTTAGTCCCCTGCTATGAATCAAACTGCTTTTGTTTGATACTTTGACAAACCCAGCAGTAGACTTGATTTCCAGGCACGAAAAAACAAAAAACAAGGTTGTGAAAACCAGGTGATAAAAACAACACCCATAAGAGCATGCCATGAAGTCCCAGCTAAATTGTTTTTGCAGCTCAGTACAAGATAAATTTTTGCAGCAACAGCATTGTCAGCAAAAATTTAGCTTGTGCTGGGTAGTATTCTGAGGCACATTTGATACAAATAGAAACTTTTTATTCCAAAACAGCTATTCCACTTGTGCCTCTACTGATGCCTCCAAAACTGCAAGAAAGTATCAGCTTTGCATTCTCTTTTTTATTTTCATTTCAGTGATCAGATGTGGTTTACACCTTCAGGCCTCACCTAGAGCAGAACATTTCTCACTCTAAGGATTTTTTTCTTTAACCTTTCTCAGATTAATTGGCAGTGTAAATACTTTCTCAGATTAATTGACCTGGAAAATAACTACAAAGGCTCAGGGCAGCCACCAGGTTGCAAGGGGGCCACAGGCAGGTTTGTGTTCTAGTTTTGCAGGTGCTGGAGAAAGATTTCTTCCCCTTTGCAGAGGAGCTCCAGGGATGGCTCTGGGATGAGGGATAAAATGAGTGCTTCTTTCCTTATGACGCTGGTTGTGATTCTCTTGTGATTTGGAGCAACTTCATTAAAAACCAGATCCATCTGTTTAAATTTGATATGGAATTTAAGGAGGATGAAGGACAACGTTTTCATAAAGCCTGAGATCTTGAGAACGATTTTCCCAGGGAAGGGATTTGTGCAGGGCAGTGGCTTTATTTTTCTGCCTAATAGAAATAAAAGGAGATACAGGAGCACAGTAATTGTTAATGGCAAACAGAGGTCAATTACAGGAAATTCTATTTCTTGAAATGAGTTTAGCAGTTACTGGCTCCCTCTGTAATTCACTGTGCAGTGAGCTGGGGACCAAAGGCAGCTGCTGTGTCACTGGGCTGCCACTGGCCTTGGGCCGTTGGTCTCTCATGACCCAGGATGGAATTGGGGCAGCTCCAGAAGCCTCATGAAACTGAAATCTGGAGCTTTTGCTGCATGGAGGGGCCTTTAGGGTAAGGTGAGACAGGCCTTGCCCACATTGCTTCCTGAAACAAACCCAGGCTGCTCATCGTTGTCACCTGTGCTTATTTCCTCATGTCCAGTTCCTGGAAAGCATTGATTTGTCCTTAGGCACATGCAGAATTTATTCATTAGTTTCTGAATTTGGGTTTTGGTGTGTAGGAGTGGAAACCAGGCAGGTATTTGGGCTGACTGTCAAGGACCCTGGTTCTCATTGCTTATGCAAATGTTTAAAAAATCAAAAATTTACCTCCACTGTGTTGTCATCCCGTAAAGGCTGAAGAAAGGCTTTAATCGTTAAGAAATGGTGAGAAGCTGTAGCTGTGTCCCCTTGGGGGCTGCAGCTGAGCCCTGCTCTCTGGTGACAGTGACAGGACCCCAGGGAAGGGCTGCAGCTGTGGCAGGGAGGGGCAGGTGGGATATCAGGAAAAGTCTGGGCACTGACCAGGCTCCCCAGGGAATGGTCAAGAGTGTTTGGACAACGCTGCCAGGCACAGGGTGGGATTTTTGGGGTGTCTGTGCAGGGCTAAGAGTTGGACTGGATGATTCTTGTGGGTCCCTTCCAGCTCAGCACATTCTGTGATTGTGTGAGCATGGCATTATACTATGACATATTTCATTCCAAACATTTGGGGGGGGGGAAGAATGAAACCTGGTGGGGGAGAGGGGCTTTCCCAAGGGATGAATCAGCTGGAAAGCAGCTCAGGAAGGATGTGACAGTGTGACAGTGCAGCTGCTGGCTTCTGACTGAGCTGCTGCTGGAGAGCAGCTGAGGGAGGGAGGAGGAGGAGGAGGAGATCAGGGCTGGTGTGTCAGGTTTCCATGCTCTGCACGTGTGGGTGGTGCGAGCTGTGCCTGCTCCAGCCACCGAGAGAGCTGGGAGCATGGGGCAGGTGGCTTGGAAGGCTTTATTTCTGTCTCTTTTCGATTATAAAACGGAGAAATACGTCATTGCAAAGAACAAGAAGGTTGGGGTCCTCTACCGAGTGGTGCAGCTCTCCATCCTGGCTTACCTGGTGGGGTAAGAATCACTCTCTGCTTCATGTTTTGCTGTGATAAAGATGGATTTTGCTGTGATAAAGATAAATTAGAGTACTCTGCACACAGTGACAGCCTGCTGTGCCTCCTGATTTCAATGCAGATCATCAGACAGGTTTATACAGCTGCATTTTATAGTGTTTAATAGGCTGTATCTGATTTTTCACCTGCTAGGGATGGCTAGATTCAGCTCTACCTTTCAGATTAAGGTCGGGTTAAAAATAGACCCAGTGACTATGGCTTTGTACTGCATTATTTATGCCTTTATTTCTATATTTTGTGGGAATGGTGCCAAACCTTAACGCTTGACTCCTCAGGAAAAAGGAGCATTAACAGCCCTGGTGCTGAGCCTTGGGGCACACCTGTGTTTTCTGCACAGCATCATGACCTGCTCAGGTGTAGATGGGAGGGAAACAAGCAGAAAGTGGGAGATTTCTGTGCTGGAGTGGGCTGCAGCAGCCAGGCTTGTGGGGGCTGAGGCAGCAGGAATGTTGGCTGCTTTGCATTCATTTCAGAGCAGGGCAGCTTGGCTCAGGAACAGCTTGGGAAAGGCCCAGTTCTGCAGCAGACTGGTCACACTGGTGTGTAATGGGCACAGGGATCGTCTCTGCAGGCTCAGACCTGGCATTACCCAGCCTGTGCTGTTGATTCTTGAGTTTCTGAGGCTTTTCAGATTGTGACACCTAACTGTCCCCTCACTGTCTGTGCTTCTGAGTCCCTTCACCTTCCTCACACCTCGTGCTTCCAGTGATTAAATATAGCAGAGTCATTTTTACATGCTGGGTGTATTTATAGAAAGCTGTGCAGCCCCAGAGCCTGCTCCAGTGAGCAGAGCAGCACTGCAGCCTCAGCACTGTGGCACGGACTGGCTGAAGGAGGAATCCTGTGGAGAGCATTGCTGAGGACTAAGAGAGATACAGCATGGACAGGGAAGGGTTGTTTTCCTCCTTTGGCATCTATTGCCTCTTGCAAACCCTTGGCACTGCCACTGATGGTTCCTGCAGTGCCTTCTTTGTGGCTGGGGCTTACAGGAACATGTCCCTGTTCTAAGGCTGGCTCAGGGTGGGGATCATCAAACTTTTATGGACTGTTTCTGGGATGCAGCTGTCATTTCTTCATTGATTCGCTGCAGAAAATGCAAGGATCTGCTTTTGAGCCCTCCTGGGAGAGGAAATCAGTGTTCTTGGGAAAAGGAGAAAGCAGGAAACTTCCCAGGGCGGGGAATGTTATAATGTGCAGGTTTGTCACGCGTGGCAGGTGAAGGGCTCTGTGCCACCAGTGCTGCTCAGCCCCTTCCCCTCCCTGTGGGCAGGAGAGCCCTGAAAAGGGGAGCTGTGCTACAGATTCAGCCTCTCTCCCAACCTGCCCCAGCACCCTCAGCTTCTTCAAGGGTGATTTATTGTCCTGACAGGTGATTTTAACAGTGTTGTGGGGGAGCTGGAAGCATTTCATCTGAGCCAGAGGTTTTCACTCAGGGAAATGGAACTCCTGCTGCTTCCAGTGGAGAGAAGGAAGCACAGCCTTTCCCTGGATTGCTTAGCAAGGCAGCAGCTCTCCCAGGGTGCAGTCAGGTTGTTCCCATCACCCTGACTTACAAAGGAGCCTGTATCCAGCTGGGAATATTCCCTGCAGGTGTCTGTCAGGAATACCCAGCTCACCTGCAGGGGTTCCATCTCCCAGCCCTGCTCTGTTGCTGACTGGCAGCTCAGTGTGTGCTGAAGTCAGAGTCCTGTGCTTGTGAAAGCAGCCACGCTCTGCCCTGCAACCTGCAAAAGCCTCTCTTGTTTTTCATCTTGAGAAAGGCACAGCCCTGCTCTTCCTTTCCCTTTCTGAGGTTGCTGTGTGCAGCAAGATGGAGGCTTTGGTTTTTCACCTCATGACCTGTTATTACACATTTCTCCACTGTTGACAAGCACAGCTTGTGTCCAAGGGTTCATCCTTTATTAGCAGTAGCAGTTGCAGAGGGTTTGGTGTCATTGGCATGTTTTGATTTGACCTTGGTGTGAATTTCTCTGTCTGACTCATCCCCTAACGCTGCTGTGTTCACACAGGTGGGTGTTTGTGGTCAAGAAAGGCTACCAGGACACAGACACGTCCCTCCAGAGCTCTGTCATCACCAAGCTGAAAGGGGTGGCCTTCACCAACACCTCGGAGCTGGGGGAGAGGCTGTGGGATGTTGCAGACTATGTCATCCCTCCCCAGGTTGGCATCACCCCTGTGTGGGGGCTGAAGTGATCCATCCAGGTCTTCCCTGTGAATTAGCAGGAGCTGGGATACAAGAAAGTGATGCTGGAAGGGGTTTTGTGTTGTGAGTTTTTTATTTGAGATGCTGGGGGTGCTCTGCCTCCCCCCAGGACCGTGGGCTGGCTCTCATGGTTGTGTGTGCACCCACAGTGTGAGGGAATTCATCCAAACAAATATCCACACAAAGGGTGGTGTTGTGTCTCAGCCTGAAAAGCCGTGGGGAGAGGGGGTTGTTCTCTTCTGAAGAGAGCTTCGTGCTCCTTATTACAAGTACTTTAAAAGTAAACCAAGTTCTCTAACTCTTTGTTTATTGCAGGGTGAAAGTGTCTTCTTTGTCATGACAAACCTGATTGTGACCCCAAACCAGAGACAAGCCATGTGTCCTGAGGTAGGAAGAACTGAGCCCCTTGACCCCCAGACCCCTGCAAAACCAGGGGTAAGAACTGACAGAGGACACTTCTGGAGCAACAAAGAAAGGAAGGATGAAAGACAAGTGTTTTTTCCTGTAGTGTAACAGCTCAGTTGGGAAATTACTGTAAACCTGGGAGGCTCAGCTGTCACAATTTCCAGAAGCATTGATCATGTAGAGCCTTCCTGACTTTCGGTGGTGTTGGGTTTCTGCCCAGCTGGAGGTGAGACCAGGCAGTGATTGCTCAGGGTTAGAAAAGGCCCTGGGAAAACAACTTTCATGTGACTCGGGGTAGTTATGGGGAGAGGAGACTTTTTAAGAGCCCCATCCTGAAAGTGCTGCACGTTCAGACTCTTGTTACCTTCCAGACATGGGGTGCCTGCTCAGCACCTTCCAGAACATGCCCTGAAGGCCAAAGGCATGAGGTCCTTGTGTCATGTGGAATATCCTCTGTGGAGATGTTTGGAATGGGCTGGAGCCTGGGGGAGGAGGTGTCTGGCTGTGCAGGGAGTGCTGTGTCCATGGAGCAGATGGATTTTCCATGTCACAGCTGGCTTGGTCAGGGCACTGCTGTCCTCTGCTGGCCGTGCAGCCAGGACAGGGGCAGATTTGGGCCAGAGAACTTGGTGGCTTAGATCCAAGGTAGGGTTATCTTAAAGCAAAGTGGCCTCCTGCCTGGTTTTGGTGAGTACTAATGTTGGTTTTTTTCAGTCTGCCCCTCTCCAGACTGAGCAGAACCCAAAATCAGGATGGTGTGGCTGTATCCTGGTGCTCCTGGTGATGGGATTTCTTTGCATGACCCCCCACACCTCAGCTGTGTGGTTTTAGTGCTCACACAGAGAATTCACCCCACGTCAGCAGCACTTTCTCTGGCTCTGGTGTCCTGGCTCACTGTCACTTGTGTCCTTTCCCCCCTGCAGAGTGCCAGCATTCCCGATGCCCTGTGTGACAAGGACACAGACTGCCTGGAAGGGGAAGCAGTGGTGGCAGGCAATGGTAAGGGACATGTCCCTGTCTGTGCTGTGTCTGGTGTCCTTCAGAGGCCTCAGCCTGGTTACACCCCCGAGATCTCTGATTACAGACAGCACCAAGGCCTTTCTTTCCTTTCCTCTCTTTCATTAAGACCCCTGCCCTGCTTACAGCTCTGTGGTGGCTGGGCCAGGGAACCCTGGGCTGCTCAGAGCACAAGAGGATGTTTGTTCCAGCTGAGAGGCCCTTTCACAGCAGGGAGGAGAGGGAAAATCCTCTATTTTCACATGCCCTGTAGGCAAGGGGCGGAGGTGACCGCTCAGTGTGACCTTTTCTGTGATGTCTGCTCGCAGGGGTTAAGACTGGCCGTTGTTTGAAAGACAGGGGCAGCACCAGAGGAACTTGTGAGATACTGGCCTGGTGCCCAGTGGAGAAAAGATCCAAGCCCAAGTACGTGTCTTGTTTCCAAGCTTGAGTTGCTTGGCTTGTGCGTCACCCAGGGCAGTTCCTGTGTCCCCTCTGCTTGGGTGCTTGCTCAAATGTTGGCTGCTCAGTGCAGGAGGGGGCTCTGCAAGGCCCCCCCTGGCAGGACTGGCTCTGTGCTCCCCCTGCTTCTCTCCTGGCTGTTCCCAGCTCTCGGGGTGTCCTCTGGACCTGCATGCTCCTCACCAACCCCTTACTGGCACTGTGGGGGAGGTGGCACAGCTGGCCTGGTGCCATCCAACCTATTGGATGAAGCTGCTTCTAAAACAGCAGTTCAAGATTTCACATCTGGGCAGGGGACAAAGACAGAGAACAAACCTTTCTCTTCCAGGAAACCACTTCTGGGCAGTGCAGAAAACTTCACTGTTTACATCAAGAACTCCATTCGCTTCCCCAAGTTTAAGTTCTCCAAGTAAGTGCCACAGGCTCCTGAGCTGCTCCTGCTCAATAGATATTCCCCCTCCTCCAGAAAAATGAAGTGCTTGGACAAAGCTGGCAGAAAATGCAAATTTAAAAAAATTTGTTTGCCTTTGCTGATGCCATGTGAACAAACTAAAGCAGTGTAGAAACGTGCATATTCTGGCTCTTGTCCTGGGCTCAGATAGGCATTTCTAGAATCCTATTGTTTTCCCTTAAGAAAAACAGGTGGCCCTGGAGCAGTCTGGCAATCTGTTCTGTGTGAGTCCTTTCTTGAGCCCAGGTTCAGCTGGCCAAGTCCTTTCCTGGCCAGGAGGTCATTTTTTGAGGGACAGACTGCTTTCCCCAGGTCAGCAGCAGAGACACTCACAGGGTGACAAGGCTGGTGTGCACAGAGAGTGTTGGAGAAGCCTCTTGTCTCTGTAGTCCTGGTGCAGGCTGTGAAGGCAAGGAAAGAGGGAGGCAAGGTGGATTTCCCTGTTTCCTACGTGCAGGATGAATGTGCTGGCAACTGACAACGAGTCCTACCTGAAGAGCTGTCGGTACAGCCAGGAGCATCCCTACTGCCCCATCTTCGTGCTGGGGAACATCGTCCGCTGGGCTGGGGGCAACTTCCAGGAAATGGCCTCCGAGGTAGGAGTGCCCCTGGGGCTCCTGGGTTTCCCAGCTGGCTCACTGAGAGGCTGTGAGGAGTCACTGCCCAGGGAGCTGCCTCCTGTCCAGGCTGCACTGCAGAAGTGTCAGTGCTTAAAGTCAAGCTGGTCCCATTTATCCTGTCCCCAAGGAATGGGGGTCCTCTAAAAAAGCTGGTTGGGTCAGTTATCTTCTATTCAGGGTTGCCCAAACTGCTGCTCTGCCAGCAGGGATTCTTTGTTTCATTTCAACATTACTACGCCGTTGGTTTAAACCCAGAACTGTGGAAATCCACCCTGTAGAAAAGATCATCTTCCCCACTGAAGTGTGGAATGAAATCAGTGTCCTGAGATGAGAAACCTCAGGATACCAGCACAGGGAGAAGTGGGGTTGTAGAGTAATAACAGGATTAATGTCACACACCTGAACTCAGGCAGGAGTGTGTGCCCCCTTGTCTGTGACCAGAAATGCAGCTGTTTCTTGCCCCTGGGGAAAACCTGCCCAAGGGTCTGACAAATTTGAAGACACTTTAACTGAACTGAGCTTAAACAACTCACCCTGTCTCTCTCTTTTAAGGGTGGTGTGATAGGAATTCAGATTGAATGGAACTGTGATCTTGATAAAGCCCCTTCTGAATGTAATCCTCACTATTCTTTTAGCCGGCTGGATAACAAGTCTGCAGAAACCTCCATCTCTTCTGGGTACAACTTCAGGTGGGTACAGAGGAGAGCACAGTGCAGTACCACAGCTGGGCTGGGCTGCTTGGGCTTGCAGATGCTGGAGGTTGGCAGTGAAGTGCCACCAGCCTGTGCCAGGCACTGCCACAGCCGAGCACAGTGCGCTGCAGAGGAGGGAGGGAGGTAGGGAGTGCTCCTGGCAGGCTAAAGCTGATTTTGATAAGGGAACAGATCTGTTTGAAGGGATGAGAGACTTCAGAGGGGCAGGTGGGGATTAAACCCAGCATTGCTGTACTCCAGGTTTGCCAAGTATTACCGGGATGCTGAGGGGGTCGACTACCGGACGCTGATTAAAGCGTACGGGATCCGCTTCGACGTGATGGTGAATGGCAAGGTGAGGGCCCAGGCCAGCACGTCCCAGAGCCTGGAGAGAAAGGAACTGGGGGGAGAAAGGCAGCTCTGAGGTGAGGACAGCTCCTCTGGCTTGTTGTAGGGAAGGGCTTTTCCCATCCATCCACGTGGAGCTAACCCCATGTAAGAGAGATCACCTGGAGTGCAGCTGAGCCTGCACCTCCTCTACTTAAAACCAGGCTCATGTAAAGCCCAACAGAAATAAATGTGCCTCAGAGACTTGTTTTCCATGTGCAAGCACTGCAGAGAGAAAAGAAGCCCAATCCAGGGATGATGCAAGCTCAGAAATGCAGCCAGGGACAGTCAGATCTAAGACACACAGACCTTCAGCTTCCAAGATTGTTCACTGCAAATCCCCCGTGGTTGTGCCTGGGAACAAAACACACCCAGGGGCAGCAGCAGCTTCCCCAGTGCAGTACCACACCCCTGAGTTTGTTTTGTGGGTTGTTCTCTCAGGGGTGACTTCATGACCTTTCTTCTTCCAGGCAGGGAAATTTAACATCATTCCCACCATTATCAATATCAGCTCGGGGCTGGCACTCATGGGAGCTGTAAGTGAATGTTTTGTTTTAAAGTAACCCCAGGGGACCCAGACCCCAAATGGGATGGGGGGTTCAAACCTTCTCCAGCAGAATCTTGACTACTCAGCCAGGTGTGTGTCTGTGTCCTGTCTTAAAAGCATTTGTTAACAAACCTGGTAGTCTAAACACCCCCACAGCCTGTATATTATATATACATACCCTGGAAAATGCATGGAGAATGAAGGCAAACACATTAATGTTCATTTCTAACGAGATCAGAACACCTCCTCTTCCATTTCAAAGATAAAACACAAGTTCTTTCCCTTTGCAGGGAGCTTTCTTTTGTGACCTGGTGCTACTGTATCTGATCAAGAAGAGTAACTTTTACAGAGGCAAAAAGTATGAGGAAGTCAAGTAAGTGGGCCTGGCTTTGTGTTAAAAATCATGGCTTTTTGTTAAGAGTGATAGAAATAGGAGGAGATACAGGAGCACAGCTCCAGGGAAATATATTCTTCCAAATGATTTTGGCCAAGTTATTGGCTTCCTCTGTAATTCCTTGCTGCAGTGAGCTGGGGAGCAAAGGCAGCTGCTGTGTCATGGCTGGACTGGCAATGGCCTCGTGCTGTTGGTCCCTAATGACCGAGGGTGGAATTGGGGCAGCCCCAAGAGCCCCATGAAACTGAAATGTGGAGCTTTCACTGCATGGAGGGGCCTTTGGGATAAGATGAGACAGGTCTGGCTGGGAACATTTTTGCCTCCTGAAACAAACCCAGGCTGCTCATCCTGTCACTGTACTTGTCTCCCCAGGTCTGGCTCCAGGAAATCCTCATCGAGCCCCACGCTGAACGGGAACCAGAGCCCAGAGCAGCTCGACGGGCTCTAGGCACAGCAGTGGCTCTGCCAGCTGGACTCGTGCTCCAGGAAATCCACACAGGTGTGGCATCACACCAGCACTGGGAGGTGGACATACCCCAGATCAGGCCTACCATGATCAGGATTCCCAGAGGAAAAAACCTCCTCTAAAGACTGCCTTTCTTCCCTGAGGTCTCTCTGCTATCCTGAGCTTGCAACTGTGTGTCGTCACTATGGATTTATAAAAGGATTTTTATAAAAGGACGAAGAAGGCACCAAATGAATGTTTTTATATCCACTGATAGATATATCTGTACTTATTCCAATAGCCAGCGTTGTCCTGTGGCTGTGCTTTGCTTCCATGTGCAGAAAAGCTGTGATGGGAACCACCACTGGCACTTGGGGAAGGGCTGAAGCTGAAATCCAACCTGTTTCCTGCTCTGCTGCCTTGGCAGCCACAGCCTCCAGCTCCTGCCTGGGTGACGTGACATCAGGTGTGAAGCAGCAGGACTGCTCTGCTCAGGAAATGTGGCATTGGAGCAGCTCTTGGAGCTGGGGAAGGGGCTGTGATCCTGCAGGGCCTGAGGCAGGGGGGACAGTCACTCTTATGGGGGTTAATGCACTGAGAAGCAACGTGGCCCTGGAAGCACCTGCACAGGTTCTGCCTCCTTCCTTCAGTGCCTGGTTTCATTTGCTTGGGACTGTCCTTCCTGATTTCTTGTGGTGGGCAGACCTGGATGGGCACTCAGTGCCTGTGTTTCTCCCAGCAGCCTGGGCTGTGCTGCAGACTGCGAAGGGCAGCTCCCTCCAAATACACCAAGAGCAGGGAAAGCTGCAAGACATGTGCCTGCTACTTCAACGCCAGTAACCTCCAGGAAATACAAGTGCTTGTCTCTCAGCAGAATCAGTCTCCCTGCAGCCCATTTTGTCCATTTATGCTCACGTGAGGATGTAACTCAACTCAGAAAAGGGCTTAAGGAACATCATTGTGTGTAAATGCTGCCCCATCACCACTGACTGGGAGCTGTCCTGATGAAGATTCGATGTTTCTGTGCACTCTTCGAATACCAGAAGTTAAAGGGCTCCTGCTGCAGCATCTGAGGGTGGCAGCAGGGAGCTGCTGCCATTGAGTCTGCACAAATGGCACCAGCAGCAGCACCCACCTCTGCTTTAACTTCTTTAAGGTAGTTACTCTGAGGTACAGGTTCATCCTAAATTAAAATTCACCTCTGTTAGCAGTGGCAAACTCTGAACCTAGTCACTGACAGCAAACCCCACCCAGTCTAGTTCCCCCCACCCCCCCCGCTTCTATGTATTGAACCAAAAATGGGGCTAGAAAATAGAATTAAACAGTGGAGTTCCTTTAGGATAAGCCATGTACCTTTGGTGCTCTGATCTCACCCCAAACCTTCTCCACATGTCAGAAGTCTCTCCTCAAGGCAAACACAAGTCACCACGTGGGGAACTGCACAAGAGTTACCACCAGGCTTTTGACTGTCAGGGTTTAATTGGAGTTGAGTGATTTCTAGATGGTGAAACACACGGTGAACCCCTGTGTGACATCAGGGCCTGGCACAACTCCTGGTGACCAAGAAGCTCCTCCTGACGTGCAAAACTGACTGTGCTCTGCTGAAACCATTGTTTTAACTTGCCAAAACATCCTCTTGTGAGAGGACCAAAGCTGTTTCCTGAATCTAAGTCCTCAGGCCTCCCAGATCCCCTAGAATGTTTCCTTTCCTTAGACTGTGTAACACAACTCCTACAACCCCTGCTGTTAATAAAACATAACAAGATTCCTTCTCAGGAGCTCGTTTCTTGACTTTGACTTTTTCTTTTTCTCCTTGTGTTTCATGTTCAGGAATAAAATGTGTCACTTTAGGCCAATGCTCCCTGGGAGAATCCTGTAAGTGTTTTTTCAGGTCATACCACCTTCTCTTGATGATACAGTGATGTGAATAAATCAATGAATCACTTATTTTCACAGGAACAGGGCTATAGGAAAGGCATTACCTGGATGGTGGGAGACGGGTTTATCCCCTTTTGTGGCTTTCCTGGAGACCTGTGACAGTGTCATTTACTGATGGCAGTCATGGAAGAGAACGTTTGCATGTACATTTCTGTACCAAACCTTTACACCCATTTAATTAAGTTATTTTCTTGCATCAGTGGAATTATTTTAAAATAATTTAATTATTTCAGAGTGCTGTGTTACTGCTCCAATATTTGTGTGTAGGGACAAGCAGAACATCCAGAGGGGATTGTAACTGGTGTGTGTATCCAAACCAGAAAGGACACAGGGATTATATGAATCAAACCCCACCCAGTGTGCCTGCTCTTAGGGACAGAAATTATCCCTTAACAAGGAAAAAAAATACAGGAGGCATCCAAGCGGTGCTTCACATTCAGTTTAATTAGAACAGTGCTACTGATTAATTTGTACTCGGACATAATTTACCAACAGCATTAACGACACGAGCCATGGACAACAGTTTGGAAAGTGAGCTGGCCTACTGTGCAGTGACTTTTGGCAACAGTCCCGCCGCTCCGTTAGCCCCGGAGCCGCTCAGTACACGTGAACCATTCCGTACAGGAAAGTCCAGAACAGGACGTAGGTGAAGAGCCCTCCCACGAGCCCCCCCGTGAACAGCGGCCTCCGCGACTTGAAGTACTTGTTCCACCGCCGCCCGGCTTTCAGCACCAGCAGCACGGAGAGGAGGACGGAGGCCAGGAAGTAGAAGATGAAGCCGTGCAGGCCGGTGAGGCCGAGGATCCCCGCCGTGGCGCCCGACAGGGCGGACACGGAGGTGCGGCAATAGTCCAGGATGGCCGCGTTGCCCCGCACCGCCGCCTCGCTGATGAACTGCGGCCCCTCGCGCTTGGCCACCACGGCGGCCATGGCTCCGCGCCGGGCTCGGGCACCGCCTCGCTCGCACCGACACTGAGGTGAAGCAAACACACGCTGTACCGGCCCGCCCGCCCTCAGGCCGCCGGGAGAGCCCCGCGGGGCCTCCCGCCCGTCCTCCCCT